>QNGE01010353.1:0-10419 GCA_008508345.1 Paragonimus westermani
TGAATGCATTGCGATTCCAACATGCAACTCCCGGTACTTCATCCACTTCACACTTCCTTGTGCGATTCCTCATGCAGTCCATATGGGACATGCGGCTGCTGAATATGAAGCTGGAGGAAGCAGAAGTATGTTTGACTTGTCCGATTCACAGTACGCAGGTGACCTCTCTCAACAGTGTCGGCAGCACATGCATAGATGAATGCACTCGTAATGTCATGAGAACATTATTGACGGATGAAGTGGCGGAAACCATAAACTGAAGAGAAGTGAACAATCGCGTCTCCATTGCCCCTCACTGTTGGCCGCAGCCTCCGTTGGTATGTTCGATCACCAAAAATCCTCACTTGTTAAATGTAGAATACATCATGAAGAAGGCTTACCCCGGCGTTTCGCACGCGGACGTCAAGAGAACTATTCAAAGGTGGATTCAGAAGGCCATATTGCGGGCAACGAAAGAAACTGATGATCTCGTTACCTACATATTTGCACTGTGATTCTAACTACGTACTCGTTAAAGTTATACAGATGTTGCTGTGAAATTGGGCTTAATATAACGTATGGATATTTTTGTGTCTTCTACATCGTTTCTCGTGAAGTGGAACATCGCGTCGCCGTTATTTTGCGAAACTAGATTTCCGTTTAACGCTACTGAACTCCATAGGAAAACAGATAATGGGCGGCATACGATAAGATCGCTTAATGGGGCTGCGCGCATTTTTCTCCCACTGTTCCCTGAGTGTTCCCACAGTGTCAAGTTAGAACACTCACAGATCACTCGGGGAATGCTCAGATCACACTCAGGGAACGATAGTGCTACTAGGGCGACGCTGTACACTTGAGGTTTTCGTTTCTCTTCCACTTCATACGTGGAGTCAGAACGAACGATACGTTGACTGCAAATATGACCTAATGCAATTTGACTGTACCTCTTACCTTTGCCACCGCGATCCATTATATCCGTGGTGCCAGACGATGGTATGTCTGACAACCGTTCCAGTATTCGTTGGTATCTGTGAGCCAGCTGCAAGCCATTCAGAAAAATCGAAGGCGCATACCTGTGGCGCGATGCATCTTGACTTCGTACAGCTTTGAACCAGTGGGTGCTGTCATTCCACCCAAGGGCAGCTTGTGATGCTTCGTGGATTGCAATCCCGACCAGAGCGGAAGCCCTGGCTGCGTAATCCACGATCTGTGCACTATGCCCACGCTTTCATCATCGAACTCAACAACCTGATACATCTGAAAATGAAAGCGTTCATTAGCGTAAGCATTGTGTTGTTGTTCAAGAGAAGAGAATGCAATTAGGTAAGATTTATTTTACGGACAAATTTCCAAGTGTGCATTACTGGGTTAAATACAAAATTGTCCTTTGATGGTAGAAGCAGTCCTTTACACTGGATACGTTCACGGTCCACCCAGCAAGTGGATGTGTGTATTTGAAAACACAGAAAAATGTAGTCTGCTGGAAGGCAACATCTTGTCAAAAAGAGCGCAACAGGTTGCAAAACGCTGTATGCGATTGCGTCTTCCAGAGAAGCCGGTGATTACCGCGGGTAGTCAATCCACCAACACCACGTTGTACGGCTTGACGTCACAGTACATTACACCTTCGTGAATAAACCTACCCTGTTTTGTCGCTGCTATATGAATGAGTGTTGCCTTCACATCATCCACGAGTGCGCTGTCATCTGGCAGCTGTACATCCATCCTTTCCGTTATGAGTCGAAAGATCTGCGAATTGGGCATATTCGGAGATCGTATGAAGCTGCGCAAAGTCCTCATGTACGACTCAAATGGAAACGCCGAATAAGAGTCCAGTGGTCCGTGCAGTCTGACGTCCCCACACAAGTGGTCAACACAGTGGAAGTTGAACATAAGCTCAGATTCACCGTAGATGGTAGCGNTACAGCAATCGCGCGGACAACTTCCGTAGGTGTCCTCTTCCTCTCGTTCGTAGCGATGACGTCGTCTAAAATGGTGATGGCAGTTTTGTTGAATGAAATTGTCACATACCTGTCTTCTGCGCCATAGAGATAATCCTTTTCATCACTGCTTGAGTGATCGTCGAAGTGAAAGTCTGTAGAACATAATCAATGAACCTTGCTTCCGTCAAGGAATCTCCCATGACACTTTCCAAGACCGAAGAAGTGGTTGCAGGTGGACGTTCGTCTAGATTTTTAAGTTCATATAGAAAATATTGCTCACCCTGAAATTTGCCAAACCGAAGGAATCAGTTGTTCCTCCTCTGCCACAAAAGCCGTGGGTGTCTTACAGTTGCCTCCAGAACGCTCCTGGCGCGCTAGTTTAGCCAACCGGTAAACGTTAGCACGCGAACAACCCCTCGGCCTTTTCGACTCTTTAGTGCTCATTTTCCACGTGACGAGTTAAGCAAGAAGGCTGAACTTGGTCCTTCGGCGCGGTCACCATTAATGTGAAGTGGTTCGATAAAACAAAAGTAACATGAGTGGTGTAAGTCTGCTCACAGGTTTTTGAGTAGTAAAAAGGTGTGTATTATTTTTATTAGCCTTCACACATGCGAAATGCAACGCAGAAACTAGACACAAGGAAGTTCGGTGAGTGTTCCTTTCGGAACACTCAAAGATCACTCAGGGAACGGCTGAGTTTTCCAGTGTGCCACTATGATTTGAATATGGGGTAACTGAATTCTTTCCTGAATATTCATGCTACGATCAACTGTAGATTCAGTTCATTTCGAGACCGACTTACTCCCGCAGTTTGGACTTTTACTCAAGCCACTGTTGCAATCGACCGGTGCGTTCTCGACGGGCGAGAAAAATGAACAATCATCGAATAGTTATAATTGGTCGGGTAAGCTATTCAGCTGTCCCAAGTTCGTAGAAGACACAAAAATCAATTATCGCCTTCATTGAAACGCATCACTATATTCGTCATATATTGGATACGCAGAAACCACCAAGAGTTGTAAAAACAATGTTCTCATCACAGGCTTCTAATGCTTCAGAGCCCGTGTTAATCGAAGAAAACGGACACTCTATGAACACTCTCCGCGCAAATGGACTAGGTTTTGAAGCCGGAAAACAGGACTGTATGCATGCATTATACATTCACACTGGCAGCTGCTCCATCTAGATGACTTAATCTACGAACAACACTGATAAGAACCACACGAGTGAAGCCAAGATTAACTTGTAATCGAACCGTTCAAGTTATATTATACTCGTCTTCTTGGAGTGATTTGCTGAGAACTACACCTTCACGTAATAAGCCTTCGTGGAATTACTAAGGATGTAATGAAAACTTGAAAGTCCTATGGATATTCATTTGTGGGTTCTGCTGCTGGCGAAAACGTAGGCCAGCAGTCATCAGAGTCATAAGTATACATGATACAAAGATTGAGTCGTTGTAGATGAAATGGCACAAGTGCGGATCAACGTTGTCATGTGAGAAATAGCACGCTCAATAGTGGTTCGTTAACCGTCAAATGGGCGAGCAATGAACAGCGTACTAGCATCAAGCTATACTCAAACATAGTCAGAAGGCAGTGGACTAGACGGTATGCAGGTTGTCAGTGTTAGAGTGCGACACACTAGTGATGCTTACATGTCCCATATGAACCGTAGACAGAAACAACAACTTGATGACGTCAGGTGCAATCGCTTTTAGAAATGACATTTCTTCAACTGTTTTTTACTTGAAATGCTGAAAGAGAACAGACCAAACATATAATCCAGATAGATAAATAACCCACGAACGTAGTGGTTTACGTTTCGTTTTTATTTACTTTGATAGTTGTTAGAATTACGATGCAAGCGAAATGTGGTCAAGGATCACAAGTTCGTGCACGTCTCCCAAACCACCTGAAATTGAGCGTCTCTACGGAGTTTAAAGTAGGAATTCTACCACAAAAACTTTCACGGTATCACTTTCGTGGTGCGAGAGCGATTACGGAGGCCAAAATCTTGTTTGTATAAAAACAATTACTGTACATTTTTAAAACAGAAGCGCAAATACCAATGATTTTTGCGTATAACCCACTTTCCTCGTTGCAACACAACCGCTACGTTCAATAAAACGCTCATAAATCCCCAAAGTGAGAGGTCCCATATTCCGCCGGAGATTTGAAAACATTTTAGTCTGTAAGATATCAGCACCAAATTTTGCGCGAATGAAGTCGAACAGTTCGTGCGTTGCGCTTGAAACTTGTTTCTAACATTTTGTTATTCCCAATCTGTTCATCATTACCCTTACTCCCGAAGGACCGTTTCCAACCCGCTTCGACTTTGGCAAACTGCACAGTTACCTGGGTACTTTTGTTCCACTATTCTGAAGGCGTGAGGAAGAAATATCTGCAAATTCTCCCACCTAACAACTAAGAAAATTGAACGAAGTCGTGAAGCTGCGTTAAATCGGAAGTTTAATATTTGAGTGTGATGAAATTCGACGTCATGTTAGTTGAGAAACGTCCCTTTATTACTATTCGAGTCTGAGCAATCAGAAGGAGTTGAGTTCACTACCAATGACAACCACCTTTCGGCCGTGAGGACTAAGCTTTTGATGGGGCTACACACGAAATATGCGGTGGCGAACGTTTACCAATGTTGTATTATGTGTCAAAACTGAGGAATTCAGTAGTATTTTCCTAGTTATATTTGGCATTTACGGCCAATCACTGTTGTGAATTTTTCCATTTTGCCATGATGTACGCTGGAATGCTGGTGGGGTGACCTGCTTAGCGTGAGAAATCGAGGGGCACTTTCTGCCTGGAATTTTACAGTTGTTCCACCCATTTGTCCTACCTTATGTGTAATGCCAAAGTGATGCCAAAGTCCGGTTACAAACCCCACACAACAAATTCCTTCAACATCACAAGCTTCGGCATGCATCAAGTGTTTTTGATGTCATCCGTTGTGATAAAACTTACACAAGCATCCGCTACACACCGTTTACTACCACCAGTTGTACATCGTATTCGGACAGGCCCTTGGAGTCGTTGACCACTGACGATGAGTCTGCGATGTGTAGGGTGGAACTCACGTACCAAACGGTTAAGCGGGCGGTTTTGTTTTAACTCGAAAGAGCTCACAACCTGACAGGTATTCCTCCGGAACAAATGAAATCGTGATTTGCAAAATGTGTCGCGGGAACTGACGAAAGTTAATCCACTGGACATGTCGCACAACTCTGCGTACACTCTTACACCTTTTATGCCCCGTACAGCGGTAATAATTCCAGACGGTTTACAGGGTACCACATTACTGTAACTTATCCCACTCCAAATCTGTTTTCGAATTACGGCTCATCCAATGGTCGCAAATAACGTCAGCATACTCCATCTACCTCTGCGGATATTCCGGAACCGTGAGAAATTGTGAAACTCACGACCTTCACACACCGCCTTGATTGCCATTTTATAATCCGTTCCCTGAAAATAAAATACCATGTCATTGATAGGATAACTGACATCCGCATCACCGTTTGTATATATATATACACGTTATTCTGGCATTCGTGTATTAACACATAACCACCCTCACTCGCAAGTGGCCATAACAACAACAGTCTCATTGAATTTCCAAGGTAACATAGGATAAATTCGTTTTCAATTATTGGCCAGTTAAACCAAACGCATGAATCAATAACACAGATTCGGGGGTTTTAGTTTCTGCGTCGGGTACAGAGGTGAAAATGTGGAATGTATGACGAAACAATCTCTCGCCTACGACAGCTGACGAAATCACGGTCTACGGTTAACATTATTGTTTTCCTCTTAAAAGCTGAGGGAGCGTGTTTCCTTTCGTACGCGAAAAACTGGAAAACTCCGATGAAATGAATGTGACGTGAAGTTTTAGTAAAATGGTACGAGTGATATTTCCAAGTCATGTCTTAAAAACATCATATATCGTAAAATCGCACGTAACAGCGTTTAAATGGTCCATTATCGGTAAATCACGTCCGTACGTTGAATCAGCATGGCGGTGAACGGTGAGAGCACGTTCAGAAGGGTATTCAAGTTAAAGTACAGAAAGTTTGAAGATTATGTTGGAGACTTGTGCGGATTTCAACAGGAAACTTGTACAAGCTTTTTCATTAACACTTCGCAGGCAGCTGCAAATGCTAAGAAGCATAGAGGAATAGACCTGCCGCCAGGCTGCCCATACGGAAGTGCGGTGTACAAATGCGTACACTGTACACGGCGAATGAAGCCCTCCGAACGCTAATGGTTACTTGATCGATTGTTACAATAAATTGTAGTTTTGCAGATCACAGATATCAAGCCTCCCGGGTCATCCATTATCGCACCGATGAATATCAAATCGAGAAAGCAAACCTGCTGCACTCGCACGACTTTCAGGTTGGTAAGTCAAATATTTATCCCAGGAATAGACGTCTGGCTATTGATGCTGAACCGCATGTATTTGAGATGATGAGCCACTTTAAGATTGCTCGTAAAACGAGGACGTACGTGAACAGGAAATATCTGATTAGAGTGCGTCGGCACGATTTATCTAATCTACTTACGAGGCACAGCAAATTAGATGATCGCAACGGGATTATGAAGTTGCGAGATTTACTAAAAGTGGAAGAAAGCTATAGGTTTCTACTCCGGGAGAAAGTGTTAAGGTTCGTCACGTTTGTGCCAAAAGGTGCATTCCAGCTGTGTCCCAAGTAGGGAGATGTCACTCTTGAAGATGCAACCCATCAGTTAAATTATGGCGGTTTTATACTATGGCATGTTATGTTGGTAAGTGTTACTGGAGTTGGGGTAACGTTTTTAACGCACTTGTGCCTATTGAAACCACTGCCAGTTATAGGATAGTTTTGGAGAACCTGCTGAAAATGTTGCCTTGTATGTCTGCTTCTCGCACATTCATTGTTAACCGTTCAGCTGCACAGATGAGGACAATCGGTGAAGTCTTTCCAAATAGTGCCATCGTATTCTGCCGTTTTCATTTACTGCATTATGTCTCCTCGTTTCCTCCAGTTGGTAGGCATAAGTGAATATCAGAAGAACCGTATTTACCAGTAAACCCGCAATATGGTTTCTCACCGGTAACAGCGGTCAATTTAACAGTTTGTTGCAGGCTGTGATGTCTGCAAGTAATGAGGCATATCAGTATCTTGCGGGTACTTGGCCGCCTTATAAAAGAGGTTGGGCCTCGCGTAAACTTAATTCCACGGTTTTGTCCGGTAATCTTACCACCATCCGTGTAGAGAACGAAAACAAGCACATCAAAAATGCTGTATCAGAACGCCCCAGTGTGTGTGCATTTTTCAGCATATTGTGGAACGCAGTAACTGTGTGTCTGGTGAACGCTAATGTAGGCTGAACACTGGAAGCATGAGGTTGCTTGAGCCAGCTGCAGGCCGGGAATGTCTGTCAGCCATTCTGAAACCATTGTCGCAATATGCCAGGGACGTTTTACTTAGGCATTACAACGGCACCCATATAGTAGACGTCGCCTATGCGAAAGGCATGTGGGAAGTGCGCTGCAGCAAAGGGTACACGTTCCACGTCGATATTGCAGGGGATACTAAATGTGACTGCTACTTCCCATCCCAATGGATGCTTCCCTGCTGTCGTATTGTTGCTGTGTTTCGTTTGATAGACAGACCCCTTATCAGTTTGGTTGCGGGAAATCGGTGGTTGTTGCCAGCCATTGAGAAAGCAGAAATCCCGGTTTTCCAGTTTGATGAGCCGCTTGTTTGTATGCTTGCACCTTTTTCCACTTCTCTTCTGGACATAATAAGGAATGCTGGAGACGTTTGCCAGGATATAGTCGTTACTTTAGGATGCATGAGCGCAATCAACAACTGTAGGCATGAAGCGGAGTTACGGGGGATGAATGAGTTGCTTTCTAGTTATCCTGACCCAATATTGCACTGTTTAATCCCAGGTAGGGAGGTTGTGCAGATGAGCGGCCCAGCATCTTTCGACAACTTATGGCCGGATAAAACAGTGGACAACGGTAGCGAATGGTATGAATCCTTCTCTTTTGACTCCGAAGGGGTTAGTAGAAGACGGGTTCCGCTTGTCAGGAAAAGCTTGATAGTCAACTCAAATATCCCTACATGCAGCACCTTCCGCACAACGCATGCCCCAAAGTGTGCTACACGGATGTTGAAATTTCGATCACAACACTCCTGAGGAAGGCCACCCGAGGTGATTGAAACGTAGAGTATTACAACTTGCTCGTGACGTTGTGTTATTCACAATCTGTTTATCAATGACATGTTAAGCACGGCGCCCAAACTATTCAACTTTATTTGTACTACATTTTGTGCGGATATCTCACAATCGTGCCGTACCATGTGTTAAAATCGGTGATCTAATAATTAATTCGTGGCTAACTGAAACGGCACGCTGGAACAACCAGGTGTTGCGGTGTGTCGAAAGGAATACAGCGCTAGTAGGAAAGGTTCATTAGCCGGGTTCAAAAACTCAAGGCAAACAAGCGGGGATAGGCTTGACCCCTGTCAATTGACTTTTGAGAATGTCCTTCCTGGAGCTTGATTGAACTGTGATTCCAACAGGCATTAGCGAGCAATAATGCTCTGGGGGTTGGAAAGAATCCGCCCACTTTCGGCAACATTTAGGGATGTGTTGAGCACTGAACTCAAGCTACTTAATTATTCGCTAACTATCCAAGTTACCACCCGGCTACGCTCGATCCGCTGATTCAACAAACGCCTTCCTTGATATCAAACCTCAGATAAGATGATATGTTTACGAAACGGTTGAGGAGAAATTGTTCGTGAAAACCGGATTTAATACGGTGTTAATTGAGTCAAGAGATATGGAACTTTGACCTCTTACCTCGAATGCGCAAACTCCCCGGAAGTCGAACGCCAAAATCGGCAACTAGAAATTGCCCAGTAAAGAGGGGGCAATAAAACGGAATTCACTTCATCAAAACAAATGGTCACCAGTTGGGTCGGAGCAAAACAACCATTCACGTATCGAGATGTGACGGAAATTATAAGTCATTCGAGAGAAAATATAAAAGGGGAATATCTCGTTTCGTATTTAGACATTCAGAAGGCTCAGACTGAATGATAGTAAGGAAAACGGTACTGTAGTGACCTTTTAGAACAGTTTAATTCTTTGGTATTTTGTGGTAAAACTTGACACTATGTAATGGCATGTCTTTTACACCCGATTGTATACCCCATTTCCGCTGATTGAAAATTCCTCATATTTTCCGTTCCACGCGCTACACGCAGGACGCTCGCTGGCTGTACAGTTACTTTTTCCACGGTCGCGGCAATATATATAATACTGCGTTGTTTGTTGTCTTCTGAATCATTGTCATGGGGTGACACACCCAACCTGGAATGAAGCTTTGTGGGGACGTCTTCACAGTAGCAGCAGCAGTTAATGTAAGAAAGAAGATTATTATTGCAGTTTATTTGAGAAATATAAAGAGCAGGGCCACATCTCAGCACCAATCAAACGAAATCCAGAAATCTAGAAAGTAATGCAGCAGATCTCGGAGACATCAATAACAGCCTGTTATGAGGTACGGAGACTCTCTTTTCGGTTCTCATTAAACATAATTTTTATGTCTAAGTTTATTGTACACACAAAACAACTATCAACCCTGTGAAATGCCGTACTTCTTCATCCTGGCTCATCCTGCTTTAGGCCTCCGTGTTGTTATCATTATCATAGTCGGACTGTAACAACATCTGTTTGATCACGACCGATGAACCGGATTTCCCGGAATTTCTGTTTTCAAACACGGGAATTTACAACGGGTCTTTTATGACGGAATTCGCTATGGAAAGTTAGTGTGAAACATTGCGCACGGCACTGTAACATTGCTCCCTTATTTTTGTTTCACTACAGGGACCAACGGCAGTAGCCAAGAGATGAGGGAGGAATAGCGCGAGGTGAGGTCAGTTACACTCGGTGGTACTTAAAAACGCGCCAAACTGAAAGTGTGCAAACTGTCCGATCCCATCTGACAGCGATGAACAGGTGCAGGCGGAGCTACCATGCAAGTTGTCACACTACTCAGGATGTCAAGCCCATGAGTGCATCTGTGACATGCAGTTAGCTGCACAACTGGACGGAGTGACAGTAAGTTCGTCTCTGGCTTTGTATAGCAGACGCACGTATCAGTATGTGTTCAGAACAGAGAAGCGGAAGCGCATGTTTAAAGCCTGTAATCAAGAGGGCAACATATGTGAGCGTGACAGAAGGTAAGTCGATTACGGTCACCTGATGAATCGAGTAATACAATGGAGCGATAGAGTGGCTGGTTTTCAAACATCCCAGAATAATCCTTCCGCAAACACTCGTCCACAACTTCAAATTATACTTCTACAGTATTCAGATGGCACTCGATGTAGATCCCGGACGTTTGGTGGTTGTTCGAGTAACGCTCAGAATACCAGGAACGTCTACAGACAAGCTGGATCCAAGATAGACGCGTC
>QNGE01010355.1:0-10416 GCA_008508345.1 Paragonimus westermani
CACTGCACATCCCGGAATTTTCTTCCCAGAATTCCGGTAGTACTGTGCACGTGTTACACAATTTCTCAGGACGTAACTCGTTCTCGTCTCCAAATGAAACTTTCGCAACTTCCCACGACATTCCACGAACGTGTCACAACGTAAACCATCCGGGAAGTATACTCGAACCACTTCACTAAGGTTCACCAGTTCCGACATCTTGCGCGAAAACTGGTTATCTGTCGACCAACGCACTAAAGCTCGAATTTATACCACGAATCAGCCAATCAATAATCAGCGCATCTAAATCTGCCCATAAACACTCTACATCCGCCAACGCACTTTCGCATTATTGTCTGAAGTCAACCATTTCTTGGGCCACTTTCGAAGCACTTTTTGAGGAGTTGCATTGTTGGATTCGTTTTAATCTTGGTTAAATTTGTTTTAACATGTCATTTTGCCGTATTCCACGTATTTATTAAGGCATGTATGACTTCTCACCCTTCCTCCAAGCAGTCAGTACCAAAAACGCCAGCATGGGGGGCAACAAAGACTACGTACCCCCGGGTGATAGCGCGTGGTTCTGACTTCACTGGTTAAATGCAATGTATTCAATCAAATTGTGAGTGATTTGTGTACCTTTTTCCGTTTAACCAAAATATAAAACACAGTAGTCACAGTGATGTATTTTATGCCGCTTTTTTGAGTCATTTCTATTATTCTTTCAATCAGTCATATTTCCTTCATAACGAATGAAAAAGGGCGGTTATCGCATGATTTCGCTTTGAGCCGCGTGCATCCTACGTGACCAGTGTAGAACAAATGTAGGTCATCTTCGCTAAGCCATTATTTGGACGTCAGCGGTCCACGTAGGCAGCAGAGGGCTCCTAGTTTTCGGTGTTGCTTGAATGGACGCACATCGCCATGACTACCATGATGCAATCAAAGCCACCGCGCGTGTCTGTGGTGATCTATTTGAGCCACGCAGAGTCGTGCGTTCAACGCAAAAATAACCCCAAAGATTATACACACACGGATGCATATCAGAATCCGTGCTTAGTGTCAGCCCTTGATGTATCGCTTCGTTTCTCTTAACCGTGCAGATTGTGGTAAACAATGAAGGTGTAC
This sequence comes from Paragonimus westermani, assembly GCA_008508345.1. Classification (NCBI taxonomy): domain Eukaryota; kingdom Metazoa; phylum Platyhelminthes; class Trematoda; order Plagiorchiida; family Troglotrematidae; genus Paragonimus; species Paragonimus westermani. The sequence goes on from QNGE01010355.1 coordinate 1,108, forward strand.
ACAAGGGGAAGCGGATATCTGATGACGTAACCGGTAAGACAAATGATATATACAAACGAAAACTCACCGGGTTGCAGCTGACAACATCGATGGAAGGCTGAAGCTTGAGTGGCGCACCAAACACATGAGCAGCCTAACAACACAGTGTAAACAATATCAATGTGTTGGAAACATGCCGTCGGCAAAAACATGTATGGGCTGCTGATGGCGTGCTCAATGGCCTCTGGAAGGATATGCGTAGTACGATTTTTGAAGAATCATGCAGTACCGGCAGCATCAAAGTCAACATATAAGTGAGTGAAAATGTGTATACGCTAGGCATGAGAAATGTTTTGAACCTAAGGGCAATAAAATTTTGTTGATGTGTCACACGCAGTGTGTACATTACCTTAAAAAAGTACACAAACGCCCATGTCGGTGGCGGATTCAAACATTGTAGCGAATCGTCATTTATCTGCAAAGAAGCCCAATCTGCCATACTATAGAAAGTCGATAGACGTAGATGGACTACTTTGTACAGAGGTAGTAGATCAACCAACATATTTTTTACTTTTGTTATGTTTTCCGTGAGCAGAAAGTTGGGAATTGACTTGTGTCGGATCTCCAACAACGGTTGTTTTATTTAGTTGGGGAAAAAGCGTGAACTAGCGGTTCACGGTCGGTAGGGATGGTTAAATGCTGACCCCAGAGTGGGTATTGATGGTGTTTCGTGCTCAGCTAAATAGCAAGTACCTCGCGTTTGGAAACGGTATGTTTCAACTGCTTTGGTCGCGGCCTGTTCGAGCAAAGGACGGACAGATGAGCTTAAATATTCACAATCCGACTACTGGGCAAACTGTCGAAGAGTTGTAAGACAGGGAAAAAGCATCGAGTGAAGTGAGGTTCTAATCCGATCATGTGAGATTCACGCCTGAGGTACTTCCTGGTTTCCGTACCATTTTTGGCGCGTACAGCCTTAACTGTGCACAAAATCCGGGTTGAGCCGGTCTTTCAACACACATTTCGTTAAAATTGTAAAGTTACCCCGTATAACATCAGGATACATATCCTCATGCACTATATAACTGGAATGTCAAGTTTCCTAACTGACGGCCTACTGACAGGCTCATGTCGTACGAGATTGACTACCTTGTTTTGAACCTCTAGGACTATTGCTTTTGGCGCCATTACCAATTCTAATCTTTGATATGAGTTGACCGCAAACTTTAATCGGCTTGACGAATCAGAAGGCTTTACTGTTAGAATGGTTAATACAGAGTTACCTCTAGGCTGATGCTACTCCAGGGGATACATGTTTAATGGGCAGTCTTTCTTTATGCCGCCCAATTTTCAGGCCGCGGATCGTCTTAGTGATACGGCGTTATAACCTTCAGGAGTAATTTGCCCCTTTCGAGATGAGATAGTCAGTTCTCAGCTCCGTTCTTCGGATGCGGCCGTACGAATCTTCTGTAGATAAGCTGCAAACAACGTGAAATAAACTGACTGAAAATAAGTTTCGTTAACACCGGAGTGTTACTAATTGCCTTTGCGCTGGCTTCAGTGTTCAGGAAGCTCGAGGAAATTTGTGAAACAGTGGTCCTCAGTGTCCGCGACACACCCAATTGTAACGTCGAAGGCAAATTTAGTGAAATGAATGTCTTTGAGAAGAGAAGCTCGTCGATATATGCCATAAATAAGGACGAGCTGAGAAGGACCTCATGGTGTACCCCATGAAACCAGACCTGAAAGCAAACAGTGCACTGTTTGCACGCACTCTGCAAAAACGATTAGCAGAATATGATTCAAGCCACTGAAGAAGGTTGTCTTGTGCGCCAAACAGAAGGAGTTAGCCAGTTGAAACAGCTTGGTCCACGTGGTCAAGTACATCGGTAAAGTTGAGGTATACGACATTAATTCCGCTGCCCGTATCAACCGCTTTGGTTTACTGAACGATGACCATCACCTCATTTGTGGTACACGAACGGTAGTTGCATAGGCGTCACCTTATAATAATAAAGCCGCGAGAGTTGGGGCGCTTCTAAACCGATTTATATACGAACGTCTGATGGTACAGCGATTTATAAGTAAACAGTGAGGTGAATACGCCTACCACTCTCGAAAACGGGCGTGAAATTCGCAAGTTTCCAGCTGCTGAGTGCCGTTCCCTGGGGTAAGAACTAAGTAAACAGTGATTGAGCGGGTCAACAAGGTGTTTAGCCGCTTCAAGCAAGACCATGGAAGATACAACGCCGGGGCCCCGAGGGTACCTGTGTTTGGCAAACGCCATCGAGCGAAAAATATCCATGGTATAGGTCTCAGCTTATAAACGAAACTGGAAAACTGATGGCGACCGTGCAAAGCTGTTGCTGTGAAACTCGGTGAGGATATGAGTGGCTTCAATATCAGAGCTGGTGAGGCCTAAAAACTGAAAGTTGAAGACTTCCAGCTTTTTCACTGCAAATTGGCGCCACAATTTGGCACAGGAAATTTTGATCGGCGATAAGGCTGTCGGTGAAACGTAGTGAATAATAGAGACTGTCCTCCCAAACAAACGACTTACACAGACTCCTTAAGAACCTGTACATTTTTTGATCGGTTGCACGTCCGGACATTGTGCTTCTTCAAAATACTTCTCAGTATGCTGGATCCCAGATAATAAGGGTTCGTATCGCGAATTTTTGGAAGATGGTGTACGATAGAGCACCCCCACTAGCCAACGACTGAAATCATTCGGACGAGGCGAGCAGCGAGCAGTTTTCAGAATCGCAACAAGTACTGGACCCTTATAAGGTAAGGCCTGGAGAAGAATGTGGACATGGATGGCTGATCGCCTTCCACTACCCACGGCTCTGTCAGCCCGGAAAGGAACCGTATCCTCTGAAACGAACTCAGAATCTGGTTAAAAGGAACTGAACGAAGATAACCCGATTGCAGTGACCAGGGGTTTCACAGAACAAACTTTACTAGGTGCTCATAATTTATTTACTAACCTAGGTGCATTTTCATACATGCGCTGTGCACGGTATGCGAGTGGAATTTATCCGGGGACCGTTAGTGAGGTGTTTCCTTTAAAAATGACTCATGGTGTGGGTTGGCGGATCCAGAGTAGCCGGCTGCAGTAAGTTTTTTGGAGTCAGAATATCATCGGAGAGCGCCGCAAAGCAGTTAGTCTGCACCCGTCAACGGGTTCTCAGCATATTCCACCCTTCTTTGGAACAACCGGGGTTGTAGCGACCCCTTAGAATAGCTTAGCTTTTTTGGTATTTTGTTGTAAAATTTGACACTTCCGATTGGGGTATGTTTGTTTAGCCCCATCGAGTGTCCTGGTTCCGCTAATTGAAAATTCCTTACTTTTGCGTTCCGCGCGCTACACACAGGACGTCTGCTTGCTGCACGGTTGCTTCTTCTCGGTCGTGGCAATATATATAGTATTGCGCTGTTCGTTGCTTTCTGAACTATTGCTATTTGGGCAACTCACGGTATCTGGGGTGCAACTTTGTGGGAGATTCACCCGCATGGTGGAAAAAAATCCCACCAGGGATAGGGTGATGTCTGTAGCAGGGCCGCTGCAGTATGCGAGATTCAAACGCTCACGAGCTGACAGTAATTCTGGGGGGTCGTCGTCGAATTCCGTCCGGTCCACGCTAGGGACACCGGATGCGAAGAATTCGTCATACTTTTAGGTAGGCAACTTCAAGTGTAACCGATAGATACCACCACTGACTCCCTTCGTGTTCCTGTTCGTCGCTAAGGGAATCGGGGACACCCCCGATGATAACTTCGTGAAGCCGATCAGTGGTCCCAGGTTCCTCTCTAATGAGCTTTCACCTCTGTCGTTCAGCTCATGACATATCCTGATGCATCAGGATTTTGAAGACCTTTAGCTTTCTACTTGCCACCAGAGAAACGTCTTCCGTGAAGTCAGGCGTGGATAGCATGATCTTCGCCAACCGGGATGTGACAGTATATACCGAATCCTGGTCAGTGGCTAACTCTGCAGTGGATTTTAGTGCACGGATCTATGCCCGTTTCGGCATGAAGGCTCCTCCACAGATTTTGATTTTGCTCGTCGTGGAGCCTTAAGTAGTTGGTTGCACCTTCCAGAGAGCTCTAACCTATTACGCAGTTTTCCCGAGAAGCTTCTCGTAGCAGCGGTGCTGGTAAACCTGAAAAACCTCGCTGACCATATGCCATCCTCAACACAGCTCCCTAGACAACAAAACTGGGCTCATTAGGTAGAACTGAGCAGAAGTACCTAGAATTCTGTCGTGTCCCATTGTGCACCCGTTGGTCGGCTGTCGGGAATGACGGGTCTTAGTGTCTTCGGAGTATGTGAGATAACCCCCCTTGATTTTGCTTTGGAAACAAACGACGCAAACGCAACTGTGCCAGTGATACTTCCGTAACACACCTTACCGACAAAAGCCAGTGGATCAGGGGATGTTGCATTCACTGTTGGAGATAAGATGATGGCCGCAGAACTGAAATCTTGTTTGGCGGTCGTACAGCTTAGATAAACAAGGTGGTTGCAGTCGAACTCTGTTGCCATCAAAATTTTGTGACCCCCAGTAAACATGCCCAGAAACAAGGTGTGAAACGATGTGCCCCAGAGCATTAACCCCAAACTATGGTGTCTTATGCAGACGAACTTCACACGAGATCCAGAATTAAATGATTTCATTACCATTGTTAAATACGTGTAGGTTAAGATATAAGACTGGGACGACCAACAAGATACGAACCATTTAGTATCTAAGTCTGGAGGTCTTCATGGCAAGGAAAAACTCGGAAATGTGAACTCACAATACTCAAACACCACGCTCAGGCCTGACGATAAAAACTTTCCACTTTCGACAGACCGCGAAGTAAAACAAACTTATTACGAGAGACTGGTTTACCTTTCCTTCTTGTACATTTGGACGACCGTCAGAATGATCCTCAATTCCGAAGTTATTTTCAACGTGTAACTGTATCTCACGTGTTTTCTAAGTTTTCTGCTATCTCCATGATATGCAGCTCAGCGGCAGCAGTAGGACGTCTGTTCCTAGGAAGTGTGGGTGATCCAGGCATACCTTTTAAATAAAATCGTGTGGCTCAAGCTCAATGCCATATATTCAACGCGGACTTTCCATTAAACCTCAGGTGGACAAGCATCGACTGCTCTTTGGGTTCCTCTAAATTTGTCTATTCCACTTCCCATACCCACAACCAGTGCACTCGTCAGTGCTGACTGAGCGCGCGTCTTCCCCTTATAAATACCTCACCCCATTCCCTCGTACAACGTGTTCCTCCAGCGTCTTTACATACCCCACCAGTGACCTGCAAGACTCCAGTCGTAAGCAACTGCTGCCTTCTCAGTGGCCAGATGGGCAAACACTTAATCCCCGCCCACCAACTGTTTTAAAAGCCTTTCCTGGAAAGAAGTCAAAAAGTAGTACTGGTAAGCATCGAACTAAAAACATAGTATGGTTTGAAACGAAACAGCGTTTTTCCAGCGATGTTTGGAAATATATGGTTCTAGTCCGGTCTGGGACCAGTGGCTGCAACCAAGAAAAGAAAGACGGGGAACGCAAGATCAGCGCCAGCCCACTCAAACGCAATCAAAGGTGCTGCAAGTGAAAAGTGCATAGAAATTTGCAGTCCACCGAACGACGGTCACAAAGGTACTGGTCAAAGAGCCTTGAAAGATAGAGTATTAGGGTAATCGTCAGGATAAAGGCGAACACTCACCGCGTACAATTAGTTCCGCAAGTGAAGAAGGTGACATTGAGTTTGTTTCCGAACTCCCATAGCTCACGTACACAGAATCATGCGTACGGAACAGACAAGCAAGGAAGCCCGGCGGCAGTAGAGATTTCTAGCGAGACCAAACGACATTTGATTACTACACACCCATTTAACAGGAGTTTGGATGAATATCTGGCAAATAGTTTTTTATTTCCTTGATATACTCACTTTTCAAAGATGTTGCATTACCTCGCACTTCGCGCAGCTGGTTCACTTATCGCAGTTCACTATACCGCAGCGTACCCAAAGCACGATGCATTGCAAAAGTTTGCTTCGGAATAGATTTACGTAGATGGTTTCACGCGCGGTCAACAACGCTCGCAATTCTCCAATTACATATGAAAAGAAGGGATCATGTTTCTTTTTGGTGTATTTAATTGGCCAACCTGGTGTCCCAAAGGAGGGTGGACTGCTACACAACATTCCTACGTGTAACATAGATGTGGTTTCTGCGAAAACATTGGACATTGTTGGCAGAACAGGAAAGCACAGGACTATACTAGTGTGTGATTCATGGGTTAACTACAACAAAAGTGCGCTTTTGATAACAGCTTACACTTTATTCGACAGTGGTGATCCGACGATTGCTTACCTGTATCACTGGTATCCACATAAGCATAGCGGTCCATGAGTAAATCCATAACTCTTGCTTTTTATTGTACCAAGCTGGATTCAGGAGCTCAGGAGAAATTAGATCACGAAGTAATTATGTACCACGCCGGTTACTCCGGCTTGTCCAACAGGTCTTTTAGTTGGCTGAAGTGGCTTGTTTTCGAGTACTCTTCTGAAGATAATTCATCTTTTAATTTTGTGGGGAGGTCTGGAAAATTAGCACTGTAGTGGGTTTCCAAACTTGNAAACTTGGTTTTCAAGTGAATGTTGCATTCCAACAACTTACACGGAAACTTAGCTCAGAACCGGTATGAGCTCGGATGTAGCCAGATTTCAGCTTCTAGGTTTTAATTTGATGTTCACTTTTGACGTTTCACCGGTTTATACGCGCGTGCAAGACCGATAACCCAGGTTTCCTGGGTCCGCACGATCCTCCTTTGTTGTTGCGCAGGCGTCGGGTTATCTGGTATACAACCATAGGAGAAAATCGTGTGGCACCGCTCTCTGTAAATGCGATACGTATGTGAAATAACTAAGGCATGAGAATAAGCTAGACCTCATTGCTCTTCAAGAGATGGACTTCTAACAAATTCTAAATCTCATCCTAGAATAGGTAATAACGGCAACTGATGGAGGGATGTTCCGGTGTGGAACACCCTGTGACGGAAGAAATTCTGTCAAAGAAGTGTTCAAAACTTCTTCACAAAAAATCCTAGGGCACTTTGTTGTGACTCCTGCGGTGACCGATCTAACAGAATAACGTCCTGTCAAGCTTCAACATAAAGACGGCTTGGCAATGGGAGCCAAGAATTGGCCTGTGTTTTTATATTGATCCAAAAGAATAGAGACCTCAGAGAAAACGTGGTTGACTAGCGATGCTTGGGGATAGCTAATTTGGTAGCCCCCTTGGAGAAAAAGTAGAAATGAGTCTATCTGAAAAATAGTTTGAAGAATACAATAAAATGAGACTGTCAAGAATATTAGTAATCATGGCCGTCAATCTTTAAGCATACTCGAACGTGTGCCGGTCAAGAGTTTCTGAATCAGCCCCTAAAAAGGGAGAAAATGAGAACGAGGTCTCTTCGACCTCTTCGGCCTTCCAGAGAGTAAAAGTCAAGTTTCCGAACGGAGGCTGGCATGTGAGGTTCCGAGTGCCGACTACGATTGCAACCTCAGCTAACCTTAAACATTACAGCAAGGTTATATCTTTCTTGACGTCAGACGTACACCCGTGAAAAGTTTGGTCTAACTCTTTATCAGTTCAAGGAAATGTCCGTTTTATCACGCTGGACACAGTCAGTCATTTCGGACCGCTCTTTTAATGAGGTGAGATGAGCACGTTGGGCCATAGCAGTGCGTTCAGACCTTTAAATTCGCCTGGCCAACGCATATTTCTGTTTGTGCCAGAATCTTTAGCAATAGGAACTTGCGCACACTTGCTTTCGTTGATTGTAGGATGCTACCACTAACGCGAATCTAGTTATTTGCGTCTTGGGTCGTACATCCGTGGCTCCTCAGCTTCACACGGGGGCGATTCGGGTGTCGCACTGAAGAAACGGTGAGCCTGCAAACACACCTTATCCAATGAGTTACACAGAATGCAACAGGAAGGCTTCAATGCACCAAGTAAAGGCGCTATGAAGGTGGATGTGAGACGGCCTCTAACACAGCCATGCCAGCTGACGAAGAGAACGAATATCAAAGTAAACTGGAGCTGACATTCAAAGTTTAGGCAGGACTGTCTGAGTTGCAATCCCAGCGACAACCAACAAAACAATGTTATTTTGTTAAATGTAGTCGACAGTGTTGAAGAGGAGTTGGATTAAGTATACAGCAACGGGTGAGGCTGGGGTAACAACACCAGTGCACCAACTTCTTTATCAGTTAAATTTGGTACATTTTTGTTCACATGACAACATAAACAGGGACGATGGTACTAGAACGACAACTCTGAGATCAAAGAGAATCTGGGATTTTGTGGACATCGAAGGTGGCCATAGAACACACTTCTGATCATTACTCAACTGTGCCGAGTTCAGCTTTCAAGTCGTCCTTATAGAAAAGTCTATGAGTGGGAATATCGTATTAGGTGGATCATTGATATCAGTTAAGAATCATCATGGTTCAATGACAGATCCCTGTGGCACAACCGCTGAGATAGATGTATGAATGGAGGGATTGGAGTCGGCTTTAATTGGAGGAGTTCTGCTAGCAAAAAGCAATACGATTAGCGTTGATTATCACCTGTGGTGTTGTGTGCCTCCATTTTCCGCTGAAGTAGGCCGTGTGGCACCCGCTCAAATACCTTAGAAATGTGAAGAAATTGACGTCTGACCATATTCTTTAACATCCTTCCGGCTATCTGTAAAAACGTCCTGCTCGCTACGCAGGGTCTATTCGGCAAGAATTCGCGCTGAAGTACAGCAATGACATTATTATCCAAGAGGTGTTCCAAGATACCTTGTTTAAATGACACGCTCTAGCCAGTGGCTATAACGCGGACTCCTCACCCCGTGAAAGTAATTTCGGAAATCCGGGCTCAAAGATGTTCCAAGCATCCAAAGTAAAGAACTGGATGCTAGCGGGACGGCACAACGGATGAAGACCCTGTCGTGGTGCTAGCTGCTTGCTCCTTGGTTCGTACGTATACAGTTTCCTCCAGTCTTACGTTAACATAGAGCAAAGGTCGTAATAGGCAAACGCGCTCTCTTGCGGTGGCAAACCTTCGAACAAACTTATTTGTTGAGTTATTCACCGTTCATAGACGGACCTCAACGCCACAAGCAAAGACGTAAGGGGGATGTACGTGAGAGAACCTCCGACGTGGCCACACCCCAGTAGCCAAAGCGCACGAGTGTTAATTTTAACATGCAGGCCAGCCCGTGACTTCGCGGATCCACATTCGGGCAACGTGGACGCACCAGAGGACAG
>QNGE01010356.1:0-10414 GCA_008508345.1 Paragonimus westermani
CCATTGATTTGCACCCAATTTCAAGCTGTGCGGACGCCGGAGCAAATGCAAGGAAGACTGTTAACACCTGCGTTATTAATACGTCTGTTCTCCTGGTTCAACCATAGTTGTTCTTGGGTTTGTTGTGACACTCGTTCGACCGCACGTGCAGCCACCATCTGGCCACCATATCTCCAAATTGTTAAGTCGCAAACAAACGTTTTGCGGTGTCGTGCCACCTGGTCATCTGGAGCTTGAGAACTCTCTTGATATCTAGTCTTTTAGTGATCTTCGGTTTGAAGGCGATCTAGCCTTATCTTCTTTATAATGCAGTCTCATGATCATCCGTAGTAGCTGATACTCCTCGAAGGAGATAGCACGGCCCCAAGGAGGCTTAAATAACGGACTACAATAGGGGCGTAGTTTTTCTGAGCGTGCGTTTTTCAAGGCTTGAGTTGTCCCATTTGACCATGCTGTTCCTGCTACCTCTGTAGCAATTTTCAAGGACAGGCGGTGATCGGCTGTGAAAGTGAACGTGAATGGTCGAAAATTTCATTGGGGTTCGTTTGAAACGTGGTTGTAGATGGCTATGTATGAGTGATGGTTTCCCTTGTGTAAACGAGGATGGGAAATATGAGATGTTTTGGCCGTGTAGGTGTAGAGCGGATGCAAGTTGGATGATGTATGCAATGTGTCCTCTACGGATATTGCGTGCGGCTGGGTTGGATTCATTAGGTGATTCGGTTGTTCATGTATGTCTTCAACATGTGGCTGATTGAGAAGTCAGCTGGGGTGTTGGATAGACGCTGGTTTCCACCGTCAAAGAAAGTACAGGTGTTTAAATGTTGGGCTCGGAGGTACTGTTTGATTGGTGTGGGTGGGCGTTATTTTGCCTCGCGGAACTACTTACGAATGGCACATGATCACAGTATAAATGGATGTGCTATCTTAAATAAGTGTTTCTTCTACAGTTGTTGTTGGCGCATAGGAGGAGTCTTCTGGAAGTTCTTAGCGCATACTCTGAAGATAAGTCACGAGGGAGGTGATTCTTGCCTGCAGACCATGGACTCAAACGATGGAGCATCACAGGTAGGCGCAGTGATGCCTTCTGTACTGTTTTACCTCCAGTTGGCAATGGTCTGGTCGTCGTGACTGTGGTTACGTTTTGTCATGTGGGTAGCTTGGATTTTGAATCAAACGTTCTCGCTTTTGACATCGAGACAACGATCATTGTGTGTCCATATTTCTCTCATGTTCATGGAATGTTGCATTCGATTACCGTTAATCATTATCGAGTGCAATAACAAACCTTTACGTATTGAATTAGTGTTGTTACATGATATCTGATTTTTCTGTTTTACCATGTTCGTCTTTTTCTAAATTGCTGACAACTAACTGTTTCACATAGTACATTGATTTTCCCTATCGACAGTGACCCTTGCCGGAACCAGCAGCGCTGGGTACTGTGTGAGGCGTCGAGCGTTTGCGTTTGGTCTGGGTGCCAAATGTCCGTACAAAGCGTAATACAGCGCCAAGATTGTCGGAAGTGGTATCAGTTGAAATCTGCCGGCCTCAACGTACACCAGTGCAAGCAGCTAGCCTCTTCATCCCTCAGTGTTATCTGCAAGGGCTGCTGCCAAGCCACCGCTCCGCCACTGACCGGTCACAAACTCACCAAAGTGAGTGATTTCGCGCCCGCAGCCCAAAAGGAAGGTTGTCGAAACAACTGGGAAGAACGGAGGGTGTCCAGCCTTGCCATCGACCTCAACGGTATACGCTGCTTCCCAGCCACTTCCACGCACTCTGCTTTCACCTTTGTTCCGTAATCCAACGGCGAAGTACGTATTAAATGCATGTATATGAACTATCTCAGTCTTTGCAATAAATTACTCGTATTCGAACAGCTTCATCGTGACACCCAATCCCAATTGGGGAGAACATAACAGGAAGGATTTCAAGGTTCCTGTATTAGTTGAATTTGGTTCATGTAGGAAATTCACCATGCGAGTGATCTCACCCTTCCCTGGGTATGGAGATCCTAGGGATGGTGGGTTTCTATCGGGCATGCTGCAGCAGGCACACAAAGAGTCATGCATGGAAAGCAGGAAAACGGGACAGCACGTGTGTAGGATGGTGGCTACAATTACATGGTAACAGCATATGGACTTAGTAGAATACGCAAGACAAATGAGGTCGGATACACTGTACCGGATATTAATCAAGTGTGTACAACCCGCAATAATCCGGTGTTTTCTTTCTACTGCCCAAACTACACATTGTTGCAATTCTTACGGAATTCCATAATGCTGGCCACATTTGGCGTCCCCAAAGAACGCTTTAAGCAACGCTGCAGACAGGAGACAGTGAACCGATGGTTGACTGTTAACTGTTCAGAACAATACGCACGATTCCTGGGTAGCTTCAATGGACGTTAAGAGGGATTGTTATGGACCGCGTGGTGTAAGCACATGCTCTAAGGATCACAAGGAATCATGTACAATATTCCTACGTCCATGCGTAGCGGGGTTCCTTAGGTAAGCCGTACAAACGGATTTCGCTATAGGTTTTTCCAGATTTCCCTAAAGGATGTAACGATAGGCGGTTAACGTGAAATCATGGTGATATAGAGATAACAAATCATACATTGGTTCACTGCATCACACTTGCTTATATGTTATCGATAGGTAGTGTACGTTCTTTGTGAAGTGCACCCTACAGAGTAAACTACATCGGACGTCAAGGGTTATTCCACTACCGCAGTAACATCTTATGGTGGTCATGCATCTCGCGTTACCACAATCATTTCTATTTCACCGAATGCACCCACATCTATTTCCCTGTAGAAGGCGGAGATACGTAATTACGATGGAAATATATTTTGTAAATTTTCACTATACAAAAGTCATTCAGTTGCATACCGAAGCCCCGTTAGCCCATCCCGGAGATAGTTCCCAATGTTGTACAGCCTTGAGAGGGGATCGGACTTTGCAGCAGCCACACTCATCCTGCAAAGTGACAAAGAAACTGATGAGTGGGACAGAACGGGATGGGCGGGGGAAAACGGAATAAACACATGAGGTAGGTCAAAATCCATGGTATGAAATGGTTAATGCAAGCAAGCAATACGGATAGAGATGAAATGGTTTCCAAAGCCTACTATTGGGGACGTTCAATGCACAAATTGCTTCCAGTGTCTCGATTGAGAACTGGATGTGGACGGCTGGCATACCTTCAGCTGGGAGGATCTTCGCCTTGCAACTTCGGGGTCAAAGTCTGCACACAAACCTACGAACACTTTTTCGCCTGATGTAGCATATCCAAAAACTTTTTCAGAGTTTTCAAAGTCCACTCTTAACTCTCACTTAGCATGCTGCTGACTTCCTCACAAAGTAAGGCTTCTAGTTCCCATCAGTTTGCTTGCCTTACTTTTCACCTTCCCCCTAATAAAACATCCCGAGCGTGCACCGTCAACTGAGTAGCTTCGCAACTAATCAGGCAATAACCATCTACTGTTCTGTAACACGTTGCTTGCATCAATTCAGTTATCACTACAGCACCAAACAGGGTGCCTGCATGGGAGTTTCCAAATACTGAAGAAAGAACAAGTACAGTACCCATGACCGTCAACGCTGAAAACGTACCTATCAGCAAGCATCAATTCATCCGGTTGCAGGTTTTCCAAACAAACAGCCTTCTTCCAGTTGTCCACAGCTGTCCTTAGCGCATTAGGAGTAGGTTGTTCGAATGCACTCACGCCGGGTTTCGCACGCACAATGTCCACCCTCCGCTATCGGCATCGTAACAGTCTGTCGGAATTTCAGTTCCAAATAGTCATTCCGGGTTAACGTCTATGTTAGACGGTCGAAGAACATAGACAGAGGGGACAGATAACCCTTGATATATCTGTTAACCACCTCCACCCTATTATTCGCCTCATATCCTTAGTGCACGTCTTGCATACGCGGCTCAGTGCTCTTTCAAAGGCAGCAGGCGAGTTTGTAACTACTCACCAAGCTCCCTGTTGAGGCTGCTGATGCTGATAACCATCACACTGAACTCCTCGGATCTGCAATAAAAAGATAACTCATTTCTCCAGCGAGATAGTCCTTCCGTTCCGAAGATACCTTCAAATGTCCACATCTGCCAAGCATATCCTGTTCCATATGAGATGAACGGGAAAAAGCTCATCAGTAAGAAAACATTCTTCCAAACATTCAAGCTATGCCGGGTGCCTGTCTACCACGATCGTCTCCACATCCCTTGTTGGTATCAGCTGCTCAAAGCTGTATAGCATGAACCTGCAAAATTGTAACATAAGGGAAGAAACTATAATACAAATCTTCCACCCTTACCATTACAATCGGCACCAACAACGTGCCAAAAATGGTAAGCTCCGTTGTTGCACTTAGCTGTGGAATCCGCCGTGATAACATTCCCGTATTTACGTACAGTTCTTGAAGTGTTTCAGTCGCGAACGACGGAACCAACAGGCCGCCTTCACTGTCCGTTTTAAAACACGGGTCCTACAGGTTGTAGCATCTTCCGTATGCTCTCTAGATCGCAATCCGGAAGCTCTCATAGACGCTCCCTCTTTCTTAACGACCTTACGTCATTACGATTCATCACTATATCATGCTCACATCTAACGTAAACGATGACTAATTGGATCCTATGAAAACTTCAGCGCTCGTCGCACAAAGTCGCTTTCTTCCCAGGTACGCAATTATGGGACGCGAGAAACAAAAGGCCGTCGAAGAGAGAGACAAAATCCTTATTCGACGAAATATAAGAGTGGTCTCTGATAGCGCTATTAATGGCGCCGACACGGGAATTAACTAGAGAGGCTAGAGTCTAGCCTTTGACCAACCAGTAAACCGGAAGAGTGTGACGCGCATGTGTTTCGGGTTTGCACCACAGCTACATGAAATGCAGGCAAACAATCGGACAGCATACATTGTACGAGCATTTTTACTAACCTAGGTACAATGTGCAACTGAGTTTTGGAACTATTTCGAAAATCATACCGCAGGTAGACTAGTGAAATCTTCAGGCTGCTACAAAATTATTCAACAACCCACACACGGCTCCATGCACCGTACATTCTAGCCTAGGGTTGGCGGGATATAATCTGGATTCGATCGACATTTTCCGGTGATTTTGAACAAAGTAGCTGTGGGATATACAAAAACCCCCGTAGGTGTACGAGACATGAATAACCGACGGACATTGCAAGTCTCGAAACCTGTAACACCATATCACCACGCAGCAAAAGACACAACGTACTCAACTGTGATTCACGCTTCCCATTCGCCTGCTATCCATAGTAGAGTGCACACAAAAAATATAGCACTGCTTGTGCACTTCACATACCGGAATTTTCTTCCAGGAATTCCGGTAGTACTGCGCACGGTACACAATTCCTCAGGACTTGACTCGTTCCCGTCTCCAAATGAAACATTTTCAACTACTTTCGGAATTCAGCGAATGCGTCACAACGAAAAACATTTGCAAATAAGCTCGAAATACTTCGCTGCGGCTCATCAGTTCTGACATCTTGCGTGAAACCCGATTATCTGCCGACCTAAGCACCAACGCACGAATTTATACCACGAACCAGCAAATTACCAATTACCGCATCCAACTCTGCCTATAAACACTCTGCAGCCACCAACTCACATAAATTTTCAAGGCTCGTGTTGACAAGCATCTATTGCATTAGTCCGGATACTGCTCCTTTTTACTCAATTCGGCCTATTGCCGAGAATGCTGAGATTTCACGGATGAGAACACACGATTCCCTAAAACACCTTCTTTCTTTTTGCATTTTCAAATCAGTGAAACGTTGTACACGAGTTCCTCGAGTTGCAATCGAACATGGGCCACAGAGACCTGGGTAACCGTTACGGATAGCTGATCGCGCGTCTCTTGATTTCGCCTCCCAACTTTATTAACTAGAATCTGGTTTAGATTATCTACTTGAAAAGAGGCTTGGCATTAGACTAAGCCGACAATAAACATCACACGAAAGTGCGCGCCGTTTGAAACGGTGTGATGCGACTGTCTGCGGTCATTTTGTTTTTCCGCACATGCTCCCATCCGCTTTCCTTTAGGTCTTCAGACAAGCAGGCGGGCTGTGTCTGTGCAGTGAGCTAAGGAAGATGATTAACCGGAGCCCGAGGTCAGCGGTCAGTGAACGTCAGACCACTTCTGATTAATCTTATTTACGGACCGTGAATCCCCTTTATATATAAACCTATATATGGACAATGTTTGTAACCTCCTTCGGTACCTATGTTGTGTCACTACACTATTCTTGTCGACGTGGTTTATCTTTTTTGTTCACTGGCGAATGTTGTACATCGACCGAATTCGGTAGTTTGACGGAGTGTGGCATTATTAACTTAAGTTTATAATGCCACACTCCGTCAAACTACCTCAGTGCCAATCGTCCAGTAAAAATGTGCGCATGTGTGGGCGTCGACAGATTGCTAACAGTGTGGAGAATGGCTGCCCTCCAAAAATGGTGAAGGTGCAGTGTCATTTTGTCCGTGCCATGCATAGGATTCGTGGACACTGTCAGCATATCAGTGGGATTCAACTTATTCCTTAATCACAGAGCTAAATGAGATGTAGTACTAGAATGTATGTGGGGGCTTGCGGGATGTTGAGTAGTGTTTCACAATTCCCCCTCATTAAATATGGGGCGAATAGCCTAAGTTTAAGGGTCTCATGAATTTATGATTCTCAGACTGGAGCACTAAAAAGTGCATTGTTTTAATGTGCCAACCGTAACGTGATATTGTAATATCTACATAGTGTTGGTTATAGTTCATGGTATTCGTCTATGAGCAGTGTACACTGTCCAGATTGCGTAATCTGGATAATCTAAAAAACCTTATGACGAGTTCTTGACGTCTTCCTTCGAGAAACCTTCCATTGTGACTCCCAGCCTACTTGGACTTGCGAAGGTCAGCAGTTTCCTTGCCAGCCCTTCAAAAGAAAGGAAAGAAGTGTTGAGATCGTGGGAGTTCCAGGTTTTCAAGCCATGCGCACAGAAGAGTGACGGGAAATTCTCTCCGGTAAACCATTGATGTGAAGTAGAAACTGCAGTGGACCAAGGACGATGTGCCTATGCGCTTAGGGATGCACCATGGTATATCGGCCGTGATAAATTCAGGGGAGAAGAGATCAAAGCTAACTTTAGCACAAAAGACTTCAGGTGTAACGTTGAAAAACGAGGCGATAAGTGCAGTTAATTACGTCTAGATATTATTGCCCATAGACTGACACCATGTAACTGTAGCCAACACCTATCTATATTGTCTTACATGTTGAGCTCGAAGGTGAACATTTCACTTGTGTGACTCGATGCGTCCCTGGTAATCGATTGCAGGGTCTCATGGCCCGCGGAAGCGCTTCTTATGGATGACCAGCCAAGAGCGAAAGTTTCAGTAAACAGGCGACCTGGCTGACAGATGTTTCACATGTGGCCGGCATGGACACGTGACACGTTGGTGCCCATAATCTGCTCGGAAGCGTACACGTCAGTTAGTCTCCGGTGTGTCAGTCGCGTATGCCCCCTGCTTCTGAATATGAGGGTAAAGATGTCTTGTTTTACAAGCACAAACTGGTGGTCGTGAGTATGATTGCGTGCTGGATTCCGGTTCCATATGCAGTCTACTTCATAAAGAGACATACACCAACTGCCAGCCTGATGTTATTGCGGGACCCATTGTCCAGATTCTAGCCATTAGTGGAGAACGATTCCATGGAACTGTCCAGGTAGAGAAGTTTGCGTGTACAATGCCTGGTCCACTTAGATGATGTGGTCGTACACATAGGTTGTGATGACGAACACTTGTCCAAATTATCCAACGTTCTTTCAAATGCAAATGGGGTTGGAGTGAAGTTTGATCCAGTGGGGTGCTCTTTCACGCAGGCTGAAGTGAAGCAGTTAGGGCACGTCACCTCCAGGGTTGCTGTGAGTTGTGATCCGAAAAGGTGAAAGAATGGCCAACTCCAATGAATGTTGACAAGGTCCGCAGTTTTCTTGGGTTAGCTTCTTACTATCGACGGTTTGGTTCTGGGTTTTCTCACGTTTCAAAACCCATAACAATGTTGGTGGGGAAAAGACGTTTGTTCGGGTAGTTCTTTGACCAGCTGATAAATGCCTTGTGCACTGCCCTCATTCTAGCGCTTCCGCGTACCAAGGCAGGCGCGAAAATGTTTATCCTACACACTGACGCTAGCGAATCCACCATTAGAGCTGTACTTTCCCAGTTGGACAATAACGATGTAGAGCGTTCCATTGCTTATAGAAATAGATGCCTCAACAAAAGTGAAAGGTATCGTTCTACTACTAGAAAGGAGATGCTCGCCTGGGTGCATTTTATCAAGCACTTCCGTGGTTCTCTTCTAGGAAGGCGTTTCTTGGTTCTAACAGATCACTCATCTCTTCATCGGTTGATAAATTTCAAAGAACTGTAGAACAAGCTGTCTGTTAGCAGGAATTTTTACCACAGTATGACTTTGGATGCAAACACAGGCCTAGTCCACGCCACCGAAACGCTGATGCGTTGTCTAGAAAACCGAATGGCGATCACGGAGATTGCCCCTCATGTGTGGATGGTCACTGTGTGATGATTACCATCAGACCTGAGGAGGGTAATCAAAGCAACCATGCTGATCAGCAGATCATATATAAGTGGATAGAAGAAGTTGGTCCACGTCCGACCACCGAGCAGATGGCACGATGTAGTTGGGAGGCGCGCTGTTTGTGGTTGCTGTGGCGCCACTTCTATATTGCCCATGATGTCCTTTACCACCAATATGGCCCGAAATATGATGCCTCGATTGTACTCCCTGAATCAGCGGTTCGCGTGGTCTTGGAGGAACTTCACAAGAATTTGGGACATGCGGGCAAGAAAAAAATTGTAAGCAGCTGTTAGGCAGCGTTTCTGGTGGCCTCATCAACGAAAGACGTCACGAATGTATGCACTAATTTTAGCCTGTGTGCACAAATTAAAAGCTCTAAGAGAAATCAGTGTGCACCGCTACAGAGTATGTTGATGGAGTGCCTGGATGAGTGTATTTGATAGTGTTGGACCACTGTCAGAGACCAGCCGGGGAAATAGATACATCCTAGTGATAGTAGATCATTTCACCAAATGGTGTTAAGCCGTGCCACTGCCGAGAGTAGACGGCGCAACAACCTTCAAATTCATCTCGGACTATTGGGTCTCGCGTTAGGTTGCTCCGGCTCCGTTGCACTCTGACCGAGGATCAAATTTCGGAAGTCCGTTGATGCATGAACTGTGTAAACTATTAGGAAACCGAGGACGAGTGCTCACCACCCAGATATGCAGACGGGCTGCGTCCGTGCACTGATCTGAGGAAGATCATTAACCAGAGCCCGAGGTCAGCGGTCAGTGGGCGTCAGACCACTTCTGATTGATCTTTTATTTCCGCATCGTGGGATCCCCTATCTATATGTATACCTATATAAGGACAAGCATACAATGTCTGTAACCTCCTTCGGTACCTATGTTGACTTCTGGCTTTTCTCTTTTGTGTACTAGACCTTATGCTTCGGTGGCGAACGTTGGACATTGTGTGTGTTGTCACCTGTGATTGACTCAGAATATTACAGTCATTCGGTGATTGGGGGCTAAGTGTGATGCAGTGATCAGATTATTGGCGGACGTCCACGTTTATTTGTTTGCGAACTTGTGTCCGCGCGTATAAAATGTTTATTGACAAAAAGAAAGAAAACAAAGCGGGATTATTTTTTGCTATGTTCCATTCGAACCCTCATTTTCCTTTCAGGACAGCCTTGTAACTTGCATGGACGATCTGGAGACCGTGTTGGATTTGAAAGTTTTAGCCGAAGATAGTTACAAGTGTGATACATTGTTGCAGGTAATTCTGTGGCCCTACGTCCCTACTTTATACCAAGGATCGGACGTCTCTTGAGGGTTTAGTGCTTCTGTTGTCGAACTCGAACAAGGATCTGGTATTTTTGATACTTCAGGTAACACTCTGTATGCTTCAAAGTAATGGTATAGGTTCTTTTAACAATAAGTGGGAGACCGAAAGGCCCAACTATCCTGAAAAGTTTAATCGGCCTAGATGAACAACTTTATCGTTTGATCAGCCCCGATCACCCAAAGTTTATCAATGATGCACAGTCGGTTGATGAGATTGCAAAGAAAGTTTACAAATCTGTATTTGGAGCCGCCCACAACTCTCTGGGAAGGTCACCACACCAGCCAAAGAACGTCATTCTGCGTCTGTACGGCATTCGTGATGAGGTAAACTCTTGTTCTATCAAATTCAGCTGTCAGGTCACTCCCGATTCCCAATTCTGATAACTTCTCTGCAGCTCCCAAAGCACATATAATTAGTCATAGCAACACTGTGCCGATAAGTCCCAGCT
>QNGE01010358.1:0-10408 GCA_008508345.1 Paragonimus westermani
CTGTCCTCTGGTGCGTCCACGTTGCCCGAATGTGGATCCGCGGAGTCACGGGCTGGCCTGCATGTTACAATTGACACTCGTGCGCTTTGGCTACTGGGGTGTGGCTAAGTCGGAGGTTCTCTCACGTACATCCCCCTTACGTCCTTGCTTGTGGCGTTGAGATACGTCTATGAACGGTGGATAACTCAACAAACAAGTTTGTTCGAAGGTTTGCCACCGCAAGAGAGCGCGTTTTCATATTACGACCTTTGCTCTATGTTAACATAAGACTGGAGGAAACTGTATACGTACGAACCAAGGAGCAAGCAGCTAGCACCACGACAGGGTCTTCATCCGTTGTGCCGTCCCGCTAGCATCCAGTTCTTTACTTTGGATGCTTGGAACATCTTTGAGCCCGGATTTCCGAAATTACTTTCACGGGGTGAGGAGTCCGCGTTATAGCCACTGGCTAGAGCGTGTCATTTAAACAAGGTATCTTGGAACACCTCTTGGATAATAATGTCATTGCTGTACTTCAGCGCGAATTCTTGCCGAATAGACCCTGCGTAGCGAGCAGGACGTTTTTACAGATAGCCGGAAGGATGTTAAAGAATATGGTCAGACGTCAATTTCTTCACATTTCTAAGGTATTTGAGCGGGTGCCACACGGCCTACTTCAGCGGAAAATGGAGGCACACAACACCACAGGTGATAATCAACGCTAATCGTATTGCTTTTTGCTAGCAGAACTCCTCCAATTAAAGCCGACTCCAATCCCTCCATTCATACATCTATCTCAGCGGTTGTGCCACAGGGATCTGTCATTGAACCATGATGATTCTTAACTGATATCAATGATCCACCTAATACGATATTCCCACTCATAGACTTTTCTATAAGGACGACTTGAAAGCTGAACTCGGCACAGTTGAGTAATGATCAGAAGTGTGTTCTATGGCCACCTTCGATGTCCACAAAATCCCAGATTCTCTTTGATCTCAGAGTTGTCGTTCTAGTACCATCGTCCCTGTTTATGTTGTCATGTGAACAAAAATGTACCAAATTTAACTGATAAAGAAGTTGGTGCACTGGTGTTGTTACCCCAGCCTCACCCGTTGCTGTATACTTAATCCAACTCCTCTTCAACACTGTCGACTACATTTAACAAAATAACATTGTTTTGTTGGTTGTCGCTGGGATTGCAACTCAGACAGTCCTGCCTAAACTTTGAATGTCAGCTCCAGTTTACTTTGATATTCGTTCTCTTCGTCAGCTGGCATGGCTGTGTTAGAGGCCGTCTCACATCCACCTTCATAGCGCCTTTACTTGGTGCATTGAAGCCTTCCTGTTGCATTCTGTGTAACTCATTGGATAAGGTGTGTTTGCAGGCTCACCGTTTCTTCAGTGCGACACCCGAATCGCCCCCGTGTGAAGCTGAGGAGCCACGGATGTACGACCCAAGACGCAAATAACTAGATTCGCGTTAGTGGTAGCATCCTACAATCAACGAAAGCAAGTGTGCGCAAGTTCCTATTGCTAAAGATTCTGGCACAAACAGAAATATGCGTTGGCCAGGCGAATTTAAAGGTCTGAACGCACTGCTATGGCCCAACGTGCTCATCTCACCTCATTAAAAGAGCGGTCCGAAATGACTGACTGTGTCCAGCGTGATAAAACGGACATTTCCTTGAACTGATAAAGAGTTAGACCAAACTTTTCACGGGTGTACGTCTGACGTCAAGAAAGATATAACCTTGCTGTAATGTTTAAGGTTAGCTGAGGTTGCAATCGTAGTCGGCACTCGGAACCTCACATGCCAGCCTCCGTTCGGAAACTTGACTTTTACTCTCTGGAAGGCCGAAGAGGTCGAAGAGACCTCGTTCTCATTTTCTCCCTTTTTAGGGGCTGATTCAGAAACTCTTGACCGGCACACGTTCGAGTATGCTTAAAGATTGACGGCCATGATTACTAATATTCTTGACAGTCTCATTTTATTGTATTCTTCAAACTATTTTTCAGATAGACTCATTTCTACTTTTTCTCCAAGGGGGCTACCAAATTAGCTATCCCCAAGCATCGCTAGTCAACCACGTTTTCTCTGAGGTCTCTATTCTTTTGGATCAATATAAAAACACAGGCCAATTCTTGGCTCCCATTGCCAAGCCGTCTTTATGTTGAAGCTTGACAGGACGTTATTCTGTTAGATCGGTCACCGCAGGAGTCACAACAAAGTGCCCTAGGATTTTTTGTGAAGAAGTTTTGAACACTTCTTTGACAGAATTTCTTCCGTCACAGGGTGTTCCACACCGGAACATCCCTCCATCAGTTGCCGTTATTACCTATTCTAGGATGAGATTTAGAATTTGTTAGAAGTCCATCTCTTGAAGAGCAATGAGGTCTAGCTTATTCTCATGCCTTAGTTATTTCACATACGTATCGCATTTACAGAGAGCGGTGCCACACGATTTTCTCCTATGGTTGTATACCAGATAACCCGACGCCTGCGCAACAACAAAGGAGGATCGTGCGGACCCAGGAAACCTGGGTTATCGGTCTTGCACGCGCGTATAAACCGGTGAAACGTCAAAAGTGAACATCAAATTAAAACCTAGAAGCTGAAATCTGGCTACATCCGAGCTCATACCGGTTCTGAGCTAAGTTTCCGTGTAAGTTGTTGGAATGCAACATTCACTTGAAAACCAAGTTTGGAAACCCACTACAGTGCTCATTTTCCAGACCTCCCCACAAAATTAAAAGATGAATTATCTTCAGAAGAGTACTCGAAAACAAGCCACTTCAGCCAACTAAAAGACCTGTTGGACAAGCCGGAGTAACCGGCGTGGTACATAATTACTTCGTGATCTAATTTCTCCTGAGCTCCTGAATCCAGCTTGGTACAATAAAAAGCAAGAGTTATGGATTTACTCATGGACCGCTATGCTTATGTGGATACCAGTGATACAGGTAAGCAATCGTCGGATCACCACTGTCGAATAAAGTGTAAGCTGTTATCAAAAGCGCACTTTTGTTGTAGTTAACCCATGAATCACACACTAGTATAGTCCTGTGCTTTCCTGTTCTGCCAACAATGTCCAATGTTTTCGCAGAAACCACATCTATGTTACACGTAGGAATGTTGTGTAGCAGTCCACCCTCCTTTGGGACACCAGGTTGGCCAATTAAATACACCAAAAAGAAACATGATCCCTTCTTTTCATATGTAATTGGAGAATTGCGAGCGTTGTTGACCGCGCGTGAAACCATCTACGTAAATCTATTCCGAAGCAAACTTTTGCAATGCATCGTGCTTTGGGTACGCTGCGGTATAGTGAACTGCGATAAGTGAACCAGCTGCGCGAAGTGCGAGGTAATGCAACATCTTTGAAAAGTGAGTATATCAAGGAAATAAAAAACTATTTGCCAGATATTCATCCAAACTCCTGTTAAATGGGTGTGTAGTAATCAAATGTCGTTTGGTCTCGCTAGAAATCTCTACTGCCGCCGGGCTTCCTTGCTTGTCTGTTCCGTACGCATGATTCTGTGTACGTGAGCTATGGGAGTTCGGAAACAAACTCAATGTCACCTTCTTCACTTGCGGAACTAATTGTACGCGGTGAGTGTTCGCCTTTATCCTGACGATTACCCTAATACTCTATCTTTCAAGGCTCTTTGACCAGTACCTTTGTGACCGTCGTTCGGTGGACTGCAAATTTCTATGCACTTTTCACTTGCAGCACCTTTGATTGCGTTTGAGTGGGCTGGCGCTGATCTTGCGTTCCCCGTCTTTCTTTTCTTGGTTGCAGCCACTGGTCCCAGACCGGACTAGAACCATATATTTCCAAACATCGCTGGAAAAACGCTGTTTCGTTTCAAACCATACTATGTTTTTAGTTCGATGCTTACCAGTACTACTTTTTGACTTCTTTCCAGGAAAGGCTTTTAAAACAGTTGGTGGGCGGGGATTAAGTGTTTGCCCATCTGGCCACTGAGAAGGCAGCAGTTGCTTACGACTGGAGTCTTGCAGGTCACTGGTGGGGTATGTAAAGACGCTGGAGGAACACGTTGTACGAGGGAATGGGGTGAGGTATTTATAAGGGGAAGACGCGCGCTCAGTCAGCACTGACGAGTGCACTGGTTGTGGGTATGGGAAGTGGAATAGACAAATTTAGAGGAACCCAAAGAGCAGTCGATGCTTGTCCACCTGAGGTTTAATGGAAAGTCCGCGTTGAATATATGGCATTGAGCTTGAGCCACACGATTTTATTTAAAAGGTATGCCTGGATCACCCACACTTCCTAGGAACAGACGTCCTACTGCTGCCGCTGAGCTGCATATCATGGAGATAGCAGAAAACTTAGAAAACACGTGAGATACAGTTACACGTTGAAAATAACTTCGGAATTGAGGATCATTCTGACGGTCGTCCAAATGTACAAGAAGGAAAGGTAAACCAGTCTCTCGTAATAAGTTTGTTTTACTTCGCGGTCTGTCGAAAGTGGAAAGTTTTTATCGTCAGGCCTGAGCGTGGTGTTTGAGTATTGTGAGTTCACATTTCCGAGTTTTTCCTTGCCATGAAGACCTCCAGACTTAGATACTAAATGGTTCGTATCTTGTTGGTCGTCCCAGTCTTATATCTTAACCTACACGTATTTAACAATGGTAATGAAATCATTTAATTCTGGATCTCGTGTGAAGTTCGTCTGCATAAGACACCATAGTTTGGGGTTAATGCTCTGGGGCACATCGTTTCACACCTTGTTTCTGGGCATGTTTACTGGGGGTCACAAAATTTTGATGGCAACAGAGTTCGACTGCAACCACCTTGTTTATCTAAGCTGTACGACCGCCAAACAAGATTTCAGTTCTGCGGCCATCATCTTATCTCCAACAGTGAATGCAACATCCCCTGATCCACTGGCTTTTGTCGGTAAGGTGTGTTACGGAAGTATCACTGGCACAGTTGCGTTTGCGTCGTTTGTTTCCAAAGCAAAATCAAGGGGGGTTATCTCACATACTCCGAAGACACTAAGACCCGTCATTCCCGACAGCCGACCAACGGGTGCACAATGGGACACGACAGAATTCTAGGTACTTCTGCTCAGTTCTACCTAATGAGCCCAGTTTTGTTGTCTAGGGAGCTGTGTTGAGGATGGCATATGGTCAGCGAGGTTTTTCAGGTTTACCAGCACCGCTGCTACGAGAAGCTTCTCGGGAAAACTGCGTAATAGGTTAGAGCTCTCTGGAAGGTGCAACCAACTACTTAAGGCTCCACGACGAGCAAAATCAAAATCTGTGGAGGAGCCTTCATGCCGAAACGGGCATAGATCCGTGCACTAAAATCCACTGCAGAGTTAGCCACTGACCAGGATTCGGTATATACTGTCACATCCCGGTTGGCGAAGATCATGCTATCCACGCCTGACTTCACGGAAGACGTTTCTCTGGTGGCAAGTAGAAAGCTAAAGGTCTTCAAAATCCTGATGCATCAGGATATGTCATGAGCTGAACGACAGAGGTGAAAGCTCATTAGAGAGGAACCTGGGACCACTGATCGGCTTCACGAAGTTATCATCGGGGGTGTCCCCGATTCCCTTAGCGACGAACAGGAACACGAAGGGAGTCAGTGGTGGTATCTATCGGTTACACTTGAAGTTGCCTACCTAAAAGTATGACGAATTCTTCGCATCCGGTGTCCCTAGCGTGGACCGGACGGAATTCGACGACGACCCCCCAGAATTACTGTCAGCTCGTGAGCGTTTGAATCTCGCATACTGCAGCGGCCCTGCTACAGACATCACCCTATCCCTGGTGGGATTTTTTTCCACCATGCGGGTGAATCTCCCACAAAGTTGCACCCCAGATACCGTGAGTTGCCCAAATAGCAATAGTTCAGAAAGCAACGAACAGCGCAATACTATATATATTGCCACGACCGAGAAGAAGCAACCGTGCAGCAAGCAGACGTCCTGTGTGTAGCGCGCGGAACGCAAAAGTAAGGAATTTTCAATTAGCGGAACCAGGACACTCGATGGGGCTAAACAAACATACCCCAATCGGAAGTGTCAAATTTTACAACAAAATACCAAAAAAGCTAAGCTATTCTAAGGGGTCGCTACAACCCCGGTTGTTCCAAAGAAGGGTGGAATATGCTGAGAACCCGTTGACGGGTGCAGACTAACTGCTTTGCGGCGCTCTCCGATGATATTCTGACTCCAAAAAACTTACTGCAGCCGGCTACTCTGGATCCGCCAACCCACACCATGAGTCATTTTTAAAGGAAACACCTCACTAACGGTCCCCGGATAAATTCCACTCGCATACCGTGCACAGCGCATGTATGAAAATGCACCTAGGTTAGTAAATAAATTATGAGCACCTAGTAAAGTTTGTTCTGTGAAACCCCTGGTCACTGCAATCGGGTTATCTTCGTTCAGTTCCTTTTAACCAGATTCTGAGTTCGTTTCAGAGGATACGGTTCCTTTCCGGGCTGACAGAGCCGTGGGTAGTGGAAGGCGATCAGCCATCCATGTCCACATTCTTCTCCAGGCCTTACCTTATAAGGGTCCAGTACTTGTTGCGATTCTGAAAACTGCTCGCTGCTCGCCTCGTCCGAATGATTTCAGTCGTTGGCTAGTGGGGGTGCTCTATCGTACACCATCTTCCAAAAATTCGCGATACGAACCCTTATTATCTGGGATCCAGCATACTGAGAAGTATTTTGAAGAAGCACAATGTCCGGACGTGCAACCGATCAAAAAATGTACAGGTTCTTAAGGAGTCTGTGTAAGTCGTTTGTTTGGGAGGACAGTCTCTATTATTCACTACGTTTCACCGACAGCCTTATCGCCGATCAAAATTTCCTGTGCCAAATTGTGGCGCCAATTTGCAGTGAAAAAGCTGGAAGTCTTCAACTTTCAGTTTTTAGGCCTCACCAGCTCTGATATTGAAGCCACTCATATCCTCACCGAGTTTCACAGCAACAGCTTTGCACGGTCGCCATCAGTTTTCCAGTTTCGTTTATAAGCTGAGACCTATACCATGGATATTTTTCGCTCGATGGCGTTTGCCAAACACAGGTACCCTCGGGGCCCCGGCGTTGTATCTTCCATGGTCTTGCTTGAAGCGGCTAAACACCTTGTTGACCCGCTCAATCACTGTTTACTTAGTTCTTACCCCAGGGAACGGCACTCAGCAGCTGGAAACTTGCGAATTTCACGCCCGTTTTCGAGAGTGGTAGGCGTATTCACCTCACTGTTTACTTATAAATCGCTGTACCATCAGACGTTCGTATATAAATCGGTTTAGAAGCGCCCCAACTCTCGCGGCTTTATTATTATAAGGTGACGCCTATGCAACTACCGTTCGTGTACCACAAATGAGGTGATGGTCATCGTTCAGTAAACCAAAGCGGTTGATACGGGCAGCGGAATTAATGTCGTATACCTCAACTTTACCGATGTACTTGACCACGTGGACCAAGCTGTTTCAACTGGCTAACTCCTTCTGTTTGGCGCACAAGACAACCTTCTTCAGTGGCTTGAATCATATTCTGCTAATCGTTTTTGCAGAGTGCGTGCAAACAGTGCACTGTTTGCTTTCAGGTCTGGTTTCATGGGGTACACCATGAGGTCCTTCTCAGCTCGTCCTTATTTATGGCATATATCGACGAGCTTCTCTTCTCAAAGACATTCATTTCACTAAATTTGCCTTCGACGTTACAATTGGGTGTGTCGCGGACACTGAGGACCACTGTTTCACAAATTTCCTCGAGCTTCCTGAACACTGAAGCCAGCGCAAAGGCAATTAGTAACACTCCGGTGTTAACGAAACTTATTTTCAGTCAGTTTATTTCACGTTGTTTGCAGCTTATCTACAGAAGATTCGTACGGCCGCATCCGAAGAACGGAGCTGAGAACTGACTATCTCATCTCGAAAGGGGCAAATTACTCCTGAAGGTTATAACGCCGTATCACTAAGACGATCCGCGGCCTGAAAATTGGGCGGCATAAAGAAAGACTGCCCATTAAACATGTATCCCCTGGAGTAGCATCAGCCTAGAGGTAACTCTGTATTAACCATTCTAACAGTAAAGCCTTCTGATTCGTCAAGCCGATTAAAGTTTGCGGTCAACTCATATCAAAGATTAGAATTGGTAATGGCGCCAAAAGCAATAGTCCTAGAGGTTCAAAACAAGGTAGTCAATCTCGTACGACATGAGCCTGTCAGTAGGCCGTCAGTTAGGAAACTTGACATTCCAGTTATATAGTGCATGAGGATATGTATCCTGATGTTATACGGGGTAACTTTACAATTTTAACGAAATGTGTGTTGAAAGACCGGCTCAACCCGGATTTTGTGCACAGTTAAGGCTGTACGCGCCAAAAATGGTACGGAAACCAGGAAGTACCTCAGGCGTGAATCTCACATGATCGGATTAGAACCTCACTTCACTCGATGCTTTTTCCCTGTCTTACAACTCTTCGACAGTTTGCCCAGTAGTCGGATTGTGAATATTTAAGCTCATCTGTCCGTCCTTTGCTCGAACAGGCCGCGACCAAAGCAGTTGAAACATACCGTTTCCAAACGCGAGGTACTTGCTATTTAGCTGAGCACGAAACACCATCAATACCCACTCTGGGGTCAGCATTTAACCATCCCTACCGACCGTGAACCGCTAGTTCACGCTTTTTCCCCAACTAAATAAAACAACCGTTGTTGGAGATCCGACACAAGTCAATTCCCAACTTTCTGCTCACGGAAAACATAACAAAAGTAAAAAATATGTTGGTTGATCTACTACCTCTGTACAAAGTAGTCCATCTACGTCTATCGACTTTCTATAGTATGGCAGATTGGGCTTCTTTGCAGATAAATGACGATTCGCTACAATGTTTGAATCCGCCACCGACATGGGCGTTTGTGTACTTTTTTAAGGTAATGTACACACTGCGTGTGACACATCAACAAAATTTTATTGCCCTTAGGTTCAAAACATTTCTCATGCCTAGCGTATACACATTTTCACTCACTTATATGTTGACTTTGATGCTGCCGGTACTGCATGATTCTTCAAAAATCGTACTACGCATATCCTTCCAGAGGCCATTGAGCACGCCATCAGCAGCCCATACATGTTTTTGCCGACGGCATGTTTCCAACACATTGATATTGTTTACACTGTGTTGTTAGGCTGCTCATGTGTTTGGTGCGCCACTCAAGCTTCAGCCTTCCATCGATGTTGTCAGCTGCAACCCGGTGAGTTTTCGTTTGTATATATCATTTGTCTTACCGGTTACGTCATCAGATATCCGCTTCCCCTTGTGTACACCTTCATTGTTTACCACAATCTGCACGGTTAAGAGAAACGAAGCGATACATCAAGGGCTGACACTAAGCACGGATTCTGATATGCATCCGTGTGTGTATAATCTTTGGGGTTATTTTTGCGTTGAACGCACGACTCTGCGTGGCTCAAATAGATCACCACAGACACGCGCGGTGGCTTTGATTGCATCATGGTAGTCATGGCGATGTGCGTCCATTCAAGCAACACCGAAAACTAGGAGCCCTCTGCTGCCTACGTGGACCGCTGACGTCCAAATAATGGCTTAGCGAAGATGACCTACATTTGTTCTACACTGGTCACGTAGGATGCACGCGGCTCAAAGCGAAATCATGCGATAACCGCCCTTTTTCATTCGTTATGAAGGAAATATGACTGATTGAAAGAATAATAGAAATGACTCAAAAAAGCGGCATAAAATACATCACTGTGACTACTGTGTTTTATATTTTGGTTAAACGGAAAAAGGTACACAAATCACTCACAATTTGATTGAATACATTGCATTTAACCAGTGAAGTCAGAACCACGCGCTATCACCCGGGGGTACGTAGTCTTTGTTGCCCCCCATGCTGGCGTTTTTGGTACTGACTGCTTGGAGGAAGGGTGAGAAGTCATACATGCCTTAATAAATACGTGGAATACGGCAAAATGACATGTTAAAACAAATTTAACCAAGATTAAAACGAATCCAACAATGCAACTCCTCAAAAAGTGCTTCGAAAGTGGCCCAAGAAATGGTTGACTTCAGACAATAATGCGAAAGTGCGTTGGCGGATGTAGAGTGTTTATGGGCAGATTTAGATGCGCTGATTATTGATTGGCTGATTCGTGGTATAAATTCGAGCTTTAGTGCGTTGGTCGACAGATAACCAGTTTTCGCGCAAGATGTCGGAACTGGTGAACCTTAGTGAAGTGGTTCGAGTATACTTCCCGGATGGTTTACGTTGTGACACGTTCGTGGAATGTCGTGGGAAGTTGCGAAAGTTTCATTTGGAGACGAGAACGAGTTACGTCCTGAGAAATTGTGTAACACGTGCACAGTACTACCGGAATTCTGGGAAGAAAATTCCGGGATGTGCAGTG
>QNGE01010359.1:0-10404 GCA_008508345.1 Paragonimus westermani
GGGGAGGTACGTTCGAAAACCTGCCGCGATCGGATCAAGGACTTTATTGGACGCCTTCTCGCTACAATATGGCTTCTCCTCCTACCGACCGTCGAAAGGGATAAACCCGGCCGTCCATGATCATGTCAACGGCGCCGCCTAGATGAAACACACATTTTGTCAGTCAACCCTCTGGTTTCCTTCTAGAGGATCGCCTCAATTTGTTTGATCTTACAATAGATATGTTTCAAAAACTAAGTGCACGTGTAGTCAGAAAAATAACATAAGAAAAATGTATTACGACATGCTGCTGTCGTGTTGAACACCACATAAAGTCGGTCACGGAAGTTGCATTTCACACAAGCCTGTCGGCCGCTCCGCTTTGTATGGAACCATTAAAATCGAGTTTCATTCTCATTATAGGTCACCAGTAGTGCATACTCTCGTCCGAACTAGAACGTGCACCCCAGAGCTACTGATTGGGATACCAGAATATGAATCACACTGTTAGTTTTCGACTTCGGGATAACCTACATCCCCGATCTTCTACCAGTCATTTTAGCCAGGCACAATTCGTTCAATGAATTCGATGACATCAACCGTCTAGAGAAATCCTGAGGACGGGGTAATCGACCGTGTTAGGTAGATCGACTGCGTCTACGCTCTTTTTGTGACAGTCGGATATGATCATTCAGTCACACCCTCTGAGATTGCCGACGTTGATCTGTGCACACTGATCTTACAATCGCGAGAGCGGTGAGTGCGATTCCCGGTTCGGTAGGGATATACACTAGAGATGAACTCTGATAAGAGCGGAACTCAGGTCAAGTGCTTCCACCCAATGCTGTGATTGAGTGTTTGGATATGATCGATTGGTTATAACCCTTGTGAGGTTACTGACGGTGTGGTTATCACGCCAGTCTCCCAACCAGGAGTGGTCAACCTGACATGACGCAAAACCCGAAATCCAAGCACTACTATACACACTGCTCGGTTGGTTCAGTGAAGTCCGTAAGTTCAACCACGTTGTGGATCCCTGGGTTAAAGATTTATCAACTGGATTGACCGTTTTTTTTTCATTGCGAACATCGCCCTACAAATCGGGCAACTCATAAATGGAGAACTTCGAGGGGAAGAATTAGGACTACTAGATGTACTGCGTTCAAATGACTGTTCCAGCATATTCATCTAGCATCACAGTCAACCGCATGCTCTCGAAGATGACGACCTTGTAGTACTGAAAAGGATAGTATTTATCTTGTTACTCTACAAAGACTAAAACAAAGTTCCAAACAGAGTTCACGTCGAAGCTATAACAACACCCAGTAGCGTCTCACTGGGTGCAGCGGAGACATCCCGTTATCGCCAGTCAGATCACATCCTGTTTTCTTGACCAGCCACTGTACCTTATGGTTCGCTGCAGCCGAGATGACACACAATGGAAGGGCAGGCAGATGGCCAGAAGCAAATGGCCAGTGAGTATCTATCAACCTACCTGTCTCAGTCAATGGGTCAATCGGACACTTGCCGTGCGCCAGTCAACCGACGCTCGACTTCAACGATCGCTAAGCAGCAGGTTCAGAACGGATGAACAGTCACAGTAGCTTCGTCGTTCCGTATGATCACAACGTGCCAGCGGGTGAAACTGTTCAAGCTCGTTGAAACCTTGTTAACTACTCAGTACGGGCCCACGTTATGTGCCCAAAATGATCTAACGGTTACATAACACCTGTCTTGGTTTAAGCTAGCATTAGGAAAACACAGGTAACCGTTCATTTGTTCCCAGTTAGCCGACCGTTTATCTTAATTTTAAGTAGTGCACATCTGTGACAAAAAAAAACAATATGAAATGAACTCACCTCGCAAACTTAGTGTTCTTGCTGTTATTCAAACTGATAAAGAGACGAATTGACTCACATTCTTACAAAACAACTGTAAGGTAGAATGAGTGGTTTTTAACGCATTTTGTTGGCTGGACACGTAATTGCGCAAATCTTAAATATTTGCTTACCGAGACGCATAAAACGATATACTGACTCAGACATAATTATGCGTCATCTACCGTCATTTTGAGGAGATTAAAAGTTCATGAGTGGATTAGCTGACATCGTGTTTATTTGGACAGATCTTCGTATAATGAGCAAGTACAGCAGCCCCAACAAACCCAGGCAACTACAAAGTTAGAACCATAAACAAATTAGTATCGAGGCTGACCGACGTTAACAATTGCACGCCGTCAGCATTTACCAGTAACGAACGACTTCGGCATCCAAATCTCCAACGAGTGCTGGGATATTTCAATTCCTTTTTAGCTAACTTTCATTCGAAATAATAACCAAAACCGAATTACTTTAACGAGACGCGTCAGAATGGGCTGCTGGTCACTACAGGTGTTAAAAACATGATCCTGTTGACGCGGAGGTTATTTTAGATGCCGCAATCGTTCCCCAGTTACGAAGGTAAATAACACGTGTTTCATTCATAATAGTCTCATATCTCAGCGCCATGCAAAAATAAGGACGTTCTCTGTGGATCGTGCATAAAGCCGACGCCAAACAGCATGGTAATGAGGCATATGTTGAATTGAACAGTTGGCACGTAAGAGACACGGTCATTGCAGTGGGACACTTATTGGGTAGTAAGCACACTGGTCCTTACTAAACCGATACCGCGAAATAAAACAACACATTTGGAAATAAGTACACAAGAGGATATGTCTTAACATACAAAACAATACAATGCTTACAAGTAAAGTTACAAAAACTGGATGGTGAATCCGGAACTTAATGGCATCAGGAACTTTCGTATTTTCAAAAAACAGGGACTGAAGCAAGTTGGGCACTCCGCTGAATAGACAGACAAGCTTGTCAGACGACATACGAAACACTGAGTAGCAGTAAACAGGGACACACGTGATATCATTTGACAGCTCAGATCAACCAAGCTGGCTGATTGAGAATCACAGCAAGCCAAACAGTGAGAGAAAAGGCTCATACAGGAATAACGCTTGGAAGATGCGACAACTGGTAGGTCAATTTACCGCACAACAACGCCTTTGAAAATCGCATCAAGACACGGTCTGCTTTCGTGCGTGCGATTCGGTGATGCCTGAGCCGGATGGGTGAATTTAGTGAGACAGAGCCTACGGGCATAGGCCGCACGAGCACGACACCACGCTCGAAGCCGCATGCGCATTTTGTGCTCCATGCAAGTGGCCGGCTGGAACCGTCTAGACAATTTTGAACTGGATTCTGACGACAACGGACCCATGCTAAGTCGTCCTTGGTGGTCATGCAACATTCGGGTAGCGGTTGAGTAGTTCGGCCAGATACCTGGAATGGTAAAATACACAAACCGAATAGTTAGCTCAGCGCAGAATTACGATGAACACGATAAGCTGTACAGAACGATGACCACCAATTGTTGACAGTTTACGGCAAATTTGAAACTCTTGCACATAAGGTGTGGGCGCAACAACAATTGTTGCTGGTGCATGTAATATGTCAAACGGCGTAACCATTGACCAATTAAACGAAAGGAAACGTAGGAAATTGGCTTGCTCACTTTTTATAAACGAAAAACAGGCTTTTCCACTGAGCACGGTACACGGTCAAGGTAGCCATTCAGTAGGAAAAAGAAGGTAGCCAAAAACAAGCAAACTGAAATTCCTATCAAATCGGTTGGCACCAGACCGGTTAGTCTTTTAGAGGACGATTCTTTAAGACGATGAAAAAGCGCTCTATACCACGATGTGCAAAGCAAAGCATTTTCAACATAAATTCCTATTTGTAAAGGATTTCTCCAAACAGACGGATGGAACACAACATACGTGGATAGGCAGACCAAGGCGGTGGATCAACGACTCCCAGAAAAATATTTCCAGAAATGTTCAAGTTTACGATGACGATTTGAAACCCTGGAATGCTAATTATCATAGTGCACCACAGGCTGGCCTTGTCGCGATTAAGCCGGGGTGAGCCGAGTGGAGTTATCCCCTCATACATGTCACTCATTCTATGGTGACTCTGGCAATGTCTGTGTGATTCACAGTGTGGGCAGCATAGCAAACAGATCTGAAGAAAGGACAAGGTATATGGGTGTAATCTACCTTATCCTCTAACCATCATCACGAAGAACCTACAGTAACTTGTTATTCTTCGAATTGTAAAACAAACCATCCCGTCATACAGACATAAGAAGGCTTCGAACGCTTTGCGGGGATTCTGTGAGATCACCGCGTGAGTACACTAGTTACTTCGTGCATAATGCTTTGAAGTATGCCCATTGTACGGTCACGAAACTGGTCACTGGAATGTGGCATACTTACGAGTGTCACGGTGAAATTCTTGGAAATCGGAAAATCTGTTGCGAATCAATCTTTACACAACTTGATTTAGCCAGTAGCAGTTAACGAGAAGATTTGCGGGCTCCGTCCTCGGACGTTCTTTAGATGGTACTTCCTTTCTCACATAATTATCAAGCACCCGAACGACTATTCTCCTAAGGTCGTCAGCTACTGTTCAAGGGATCGTTTTAAAGGTCATTAGATTCTCATTCACTCAAAGCCTTGTTACACTGGTGATCTTACTGTTCTTGGTATTCACTGTAAACTCCCAGAGTGACGTTCATCCAGCATCCAATGATTAACTTTCGGGTCAACGGACGCCCTTTGGATACCGAAACAAACAAACTGACTGCAGCCAGATGATTTGGGCCTCTAGCTTCGAGCCTGGGAACTAGTCTGTGGTATACTCAAATTCAAATGTAGGGACCGGTAATGCTTGTTATGGGACTGTACTCGATCTGAGGAGTGGTAATAGGACGCCTTCAGTATGCCCACATAACCGCCGGGTATACCATTCCCAATGGATTCGACAAATACGAGAATGTCGAACTGCAGTAATTTGAGTAAAATTGACCTATTCACTGATTTGGCACGGGAGTTGGCAACTAACGACCGAAGATCGAATGTGGCATACCAGCCGAACTTATTTTGTGTGTGATCTCAGCCGAAAATGCCCCCGGTGTTTAGCAGCGCTAACATGTGCACGTAACTCTTCTCGAGACTGAGACAAAAAGAACAAAGTATAAGCCAAGCTGACTGGTGCATACTTAGATGATGTGCTGTAACTAGCTACACCCAGCCAGCTAAATAGCACTGGAAGAAATTCACGTGACAAACAACAATAGATACCATATCAAATTGTTTCACTCATGACACCATGAATGTTACTGCCCTGAAATGAACACTATGATTGGTTGGCTGTGTACCAATGCTATTAGTTTCACTTATTGCCGAAAGACAAATGTAGCTCGTCATTCCTACAGGTTGACATAACATCGGCCCCATAGGCTGAAGGTTCCCAAAAGCAGAAAAGGCGAGACCAATAGGAAATTTAAAGGTGGAGAGAGCATACATATCCTAGAAGGATGGCGAGGGACACTGTCAAGGCTCTGAAGCCGTGTTGTACCTGTGTGAAGTTTGCATCATTAAAACACCAGGACTCTCGAAGGTACGAGCTATCATCTGATGTCTTATTCGGTTGCGTGTGCGAAGAAAAGAGGGAATTAGGGCGTGAATAGAAAACGCCACGTTTCAGGTTCGAGTAATTTCGATCAAAATGCGTCATTGTTACGGAGAGTATGAGGCTCGCATATGGCACTAAAAAATGAGAAACGGGTTTTCACAGAGGTGAGCAGAAGGCTTCTTAGTGCAGACATAAAACTTGTATCGTAAGTGCACCGAACCATCGTAGCTGTCCGTACGCATGACTTCTCTAGAAATTCATAGCGTTTGGGACAACCTGGACCTTTATGGTAAACAACCTGCTTCACACAGCAGCTATGTGTCATCAGGGATCGCGGTACAGTTGCCTGTAATTACTAGTGAATCAGTTTGTTCATCAGATCAACAGTCTCCGGAGAGGTTGGAAAAATTACGGTGTAACAAGCCAGTGAGTTTACCCATAGAGATATCCATAACAGGCTGTGAACCAATTGGGCCCTTCTAGTACAGTGTCTGTTTTTTTATTCAAGCAGTACACGGTCAATTTCCAAGAGTGTTGAGCTAACCACCGCAGTTTCTTGATGACACTATCAATATACGGTTGCATTATGTAAAATATCAAACATGTTTAATTACCACTACCGACACCGGCTGCAATGGCGGATCCCAAACAGCTGGACTCCTCGAAGGCACTTCGTTCGGTGGGAATCCCTGCCACATCGGCTAGTCGCTGCATCAACCAGTCGGAATGTGAGACGTTACCGTTCACTCGCAGTTCCGTGGGGGATAGACCTATATGAGGGGAAGGAAATCAAGCGAGTATAAACCTGAAACCAACAATCGACAAGGGGAATGTATGGTCAGAACAATTTGGTTAAAAAAAAACCTTGACATTGATGAACGAAAGATTATTAAACAGATATGCAGCTGTTCGACCGGTTTCCCTAAGTGGCATACTTGAAACAGGATCAACAGGTCATTACGCGATTACTTGTCTGTATTCCATTTGTCAAAAGGGATGTCATTAACCGCATGGCTGGTTTGCACTGAAGATCGTCACATGAGCCCTCAAATGACAAACGGTAGCATGTGACAAAAAGTTAGAACCTGATGACAGACATTTGGGAGTAAGCAGAAAAGTGCTTGTGATATCCCAGTTGTCAAATTCGTCCTATCTTGACCGACATAGCCCAACTGATAAAGGGAGGCAGACAAATACTTAAGAACAGAGGTCAAGGCATAACCAGAGAAAAAATGTCGGAAGTCGTAAAAAATTTTATGAAAATTTGACACCAGAATCACAACCATGAAGAGGGATCATTCCAAAAATGAACACTTGATGACTTATCAACAATACGGGTGGACAAACCTTTTGGGTTACGTTCTTTTCTGCATGACACCACTTACGCACGGCACAAAAGGACAATCTGAGTACTACCAACCCCAAACTAGGTGTGGTGATTCGGCCGTGCCTACTGCAGTCATTACAGTGGTTATCAAACTACAGTCGCTTCACAAACACCAGAGTTGGAAGTCAACGCTCAAATGTGCACTAAGTGCGCGCACCAACAACAATGAAATTTGGGTCGCTCCCTCTTTAAACGGGTCGATTAAAGAAGAAAGCTGCCATTTAATGTGTGTGGTGCTCAGTATATAAAAATTAGCGTTCACCTAATTGCTGCTGCAATGTGAATTCTGCTGTCAACGTTCAGCACGGGGGAAGGATTGCTGGCAGTGTTTCACAAAATCCGGCGGAATCTTACTGATGACTGTTTGGAATAAAAGGAGGACATTAAGAAAGCTCTTAGCCGCTGATGGATAGCCCAAGAAGTATGTCGGCAATCACAGCAAGAGAAGGTCGATTACGACTGACGCTCCAAAAGAGCGGGTATTGTTGAGTTTGTCCTTCAGAGACAACCATATCACAACTAACACAGGTCGAAAAAAGCAGTTTAACCCGTTCGCGCATGCTCCATAGCTGAACCGCGTCCGTTACGTTCGGCTGGAAGTGTTACTCAGCTCGTCCACAATCGTCTTATGCCGAAATACCCAGTCTCTCATTTGTAGTGACGATTACCTCAACAGCCACAGAACCGATTAGCGTCCATGAAAAAATGATTGAACATATGCTCAAGTGATTGATGCGCTCGATGACGCAACAGAGCATGCGAACAGAAGCCCGACCTCATTCACGACAAGGCACCTCCGGGAGACACGTCACGTTGTTGATTCGGTTAATTCGTCTGACGGGTTAATGCGCATTTGAAACCAGAGGTTGTTCATGCTTTCCGAGGCGATCTTAATCAACAGCCTTTGCCGGCTTCATTTATGTACAAACAACATCCGCCTGTCATGCACAAACTCCGAAGGCCAGCGGTTTCTGTTGGTGTTATTCATACGCTATGTCTGATGTTATGTTCTACGTTCACGACCGAAAATAGTGGACGAAGTGTTAAGACTATGAGAAATGTCTTACGTTGTTAACGAAATGGATCAGGAGAAATCACCGCTTCAGTCATAATTGTTTTGATAGAAAACCTGAAGCTGAAGACTTATTCAGCTCGACCCACTATCACCTAGACCAATGAACTAACTCAGACACCGCAATTATTACAGTGAGCATGATCCGCTCGAAAAGTCACTCAGCATCGGGACAGNGTATATAAAAATTAGCGTTCACCTAATTGCTGCTGCAATGTGAATTCTGCTGTCAACGTTCAGCACGGGGGAAGGATTGCTGGCAGTGTTTCACAAAATCCGGCGGAATCTTACTGATGACTGTTTGGAATAAAAGGAGGACATTAAGAAAGCTCTTAGCCGCTGATGGATAGCCCAAGAAGTATGTCGGCAATCACAGCAAGAGAAGGTCGATTACGACTGACGCTCCAAAAGAGCGGGTATTGTTGAGTTTGTCCTTCAGAGACAACCATATCACAACTAACACAGGTCGAAAAAAGCAGTTTAACCCGTTCGCGCATGCTCCATAGCTGAACCGCGTCCGTTACGTTCGGCTGGAAGTGTTACTCAGCTCGTCCACAATCGTCTTATGCCGAAATACCCAGTCTCTCATTTGTAGTGACGATTACCTCAACAGCCACAGAACCGATTAGCGTCCATGAAAAAATGATTGAACATATGCTCAAGTGATTGATGCGCTCGATGACGCAACAGAGCATGCGAACAGAAGCCCGACCTCATTCACGACAAGGCACCTCCGGGAGACACGTCACGTTGTTGATTCGGTTAATTCGTCTGACGGGTTAATGCGCATTTGAAACCAGAGGTTGTTCATGCTTTCCGAGGCGATCTTAATCAACAGCCTTTGCCGGCTTCATTTATGTACAAACAACATCCGCCTGTCATGCACAAACTCCGAAGGCCAGCGGTTTCTGTTGGTGTTATTCATACGCTATGTCTGATGTTATGTTCTACGTTCACGACCGAAAATAGTGGACGAAGTGTTAAGACTATGAGAAATGTCTTACGTTGTTAACGAAATGGATCAGGAGAAATCACCGCTTCAGTCATAATTGTTTTGATAGAAAACCTGAAGCTGAAGACTTATTCAGCTCGACCCACTATCACCTAGACCAATGAACTAACTCAGACACCGCAATTATTACAGTGAGCATGATCCGCTCGAAAAGTCACTCAGCATCGGGACAGCAGTATTAGGTCGACTTGAAGGCAGGTCCTTCAGTCGTTACGATGTCCACGAATTCCGCATCATAATCTCCGCATACATGTGTAAAGAAGTCGTGGATATCGAAGACTAGTGAAACAGAAATAAATGCGTCACGAACCATGATCAACAGAACACCTGTAAACGTGAATTCGTTGAAGTCAGCTCAGTGTTCTTTAAAAAAGGTCGGCCAGGAAGCATTTGTCGGTAGCGACGTCGGTAAACTTTCTAAACAGAATTATGTATACAGCGATTTGTGCATGTAAACAGAAGCACCAGAGTGAACAGCGGACACTTACAAACTTGATACAAGAATAAACGTTAAAGACCAATGCCACTCAAACATTGTTTTCCTTAATCTCTTACGAACTGCTTCCTCACAGGCTGAAACAGATCAGCCGTTCGGAGTTGACTAGCAAACGAGTAATCATCTATCAGCAGCTAAGAGAAGTAATTCACCTATATTTCTGTATCCCTGCCCCTGTAGTCTAATGGATAAGTGTTTGGGCTACCACCTGACTCCGGAATGTGTGATTCCAACGAGAACCAACAAGGTAGAAACAGCTGTCAACCATCTCCATGGTAGTGACGAGCGCCAAATATCTGCGAAAAGTTCATCAAAAAACTATACACATAAAGTCATAGAATGAAGTTGGCGACAGAATGGAGGAAGTTGAGCCAAAGTGAACATGTTAGATGATAATAATCGGTCCCACTTACGGACGACCACCAACATCGATGGAAAGAGCAGTCTCATTCTATGGACGCCGAGATTCCATCCAGCTACGTCAAAGAATCCCACCTGAGGTACGTAACAGTAACAAAATCGGAACGAACACAGCCACTCAAAACAACAGAGAGCTGTGCGCTGCAACTCCACAGTTTCCTCCAGCAACGCACATCCCGAGGGAAAAATATGTTATACGAAACAGTAATTAACTGGATTGTGGTAGGAAGCTGTGAAGTAGAAGTAACGTGTTGGCTTTGTGGAGCGATCTGTACGATCCGAACCAGAAGGCACCAAGATCGACATTGGTGTAACTTCAATAACTGGTTTCCTTCGTTTTAATGACCTCCTTCAACAGCTTGGTAGCCACTTACAGATTCTCCCTTTAAAATATCGCTTTGTGCAGACGACACAGGTAGGTGATCGGCTGTAACGTAACAATGCAATAGCGTTTGGCCAAGTGCTTGGGTCGATGTATATCACTCGTTCAAGTCTCATCGTCATCATCAT
>QNGE01010360.1:0-10404 GCA_008508345.1 Paragonimus westermani
ACCTTGACTCAAATCACGTCATGAGAATAAACGCGTAGCGTATTCACGGTGCTCAAATCACGTCGTTGTTCATACCTGCTTGTTGTGTTGTTTGATCAGAGATCATCCATTTGTAAACACAAGGTACTCCGTTTGAAATTAAGCAACGAGTGTGTATTTAACACCTATCAGACAACAGTATCGGCTAGGCTGTCAAACTCAAAATTATGGAATGATCCAAATGAACACCTGAAAAGCACATCAACAGCCATGAGTATCTTCTATGTGGGGGTACCTGCTGGACCACCTGAATCACAACGATGAACTGGTTTAAGCATAATGCAACCAGCACAAATAAGATCAGTCAGCCCTCTACCAAGCAGGAGGCCCACACTGACACCTTGTATTCGCTGCAGATAGTCCTCCGTTGTTTCCTTCACGACCGAATTGAACAAAATGATGAAAATGGATAGCCCTGACTCACGTCATTCCAGGTTCTGAAACTGTCGGACAGTTCACCGTGTACCTTAGTTTGAGTTAACAAATAAAAATGAAGCGTTGATCGTGTTTTACATACTTTTAGAGTGAACCCCTATATATGGAAGAATGTAAAAGCATAGTTTGGTCGATTGGATCGGAAGCACCTTGATCGTGGAGAAACATTGTAACCATGTGACACGTATGACCTAGCTCCAGAATACCGGAAAGAGTGAGGATTTGATCAATACACTCTTATGAACGAATAAACTCTGCCAAGGTTTCCCTGATGTCTATTCCTTGAGCAGAAGTAGATCGACGAAGTATAATCGCTGTTAAAATCCCAGTCATGACTGATTTTTGCAAGGGTGTCTAAACCCCAACCATACGTTCATTCATTGGAAATACGTTTTGATATGTAGTGAATCGCAGTCTACAACGAGTCCGTTTTCACAAGGTTATTGACTCTTCTTGCCCTCTTTCTTAAAGCTTTAGTGTTTTGTTCTCTTGCAATGGTCTTTCTTCCCGCTCCTTTGTTTTTCATATATTTGTACTTATTTTGTGCCCTCTGTGTCTGTGTGTAACTAATTATCACCTTTGACAGAACCAGTGGACCCCAAAGTCACAGTAACCGTGCAAACAACTTAAAGCTGAAAACGACGATGGTGATTTACGACGCCCTCAAGGTATTTCTTCAACTGCTCTTTTCCATTGCACACAACTTTTCTTGCTACAGTTGCATCTAATAGTACAACTGCTATCACCATTATAATGGCATTGCCATTACTAATCCGAATTTGTTAGTGATCTATATTTAAACGTTTTAATCGCTCTTCACCTTCTAAACGTCATAACGGTTTCCACTAACAAAGTGTCAGAAAACATGTATTTGCCAATATTCGCCGCCGAACTATTCACTCTCTCATTGGTTCATTTTTGGAGTAAACATGCTCGGTAGCGGCGTCACCAATAATCAAATAAATATACTACTACTACTACTACTATTACTAATACAATGATGCCCGGTTATTTTCCCAACGCATCAGAGTTCAATGCATTCGCAAACACCATTTTTACAATCATATAAGGAATACGAATATACTGGCTTTATCTAGACTACAGACAGCCAAAACTGTGTGAATAGCAAAGGTGACAGAGTCATGAATAATAGTGTTCCCATTAACGCCACACAGCAGGCGTTTATGATGTGAAATACTCTACCTGGCTCTGTCATTTCTGCTGATTCTGGTTGCACTTTTGAAGACATCTTGACTTTGGCTGTAAAACCGCAATACAACGTGGGTGTCCAAAACGTGACAGATGGCTGCAGGGTCCGAACCACACTAACGAGTAAACATCAGGGCGTCTCCTGAATCCAAATCTCAGAGTAAATGCCCTTATGTTTACATGTTACCGCAGTTTGGATAATGCACTTTTCTCCACCTTCCAAGTACCCCTGTTGATTTGATATTCTACGTTTGAAGATACGTAGTCTTCAAAAGCCACTGCCTGATATTCACGTCACCAATTAACTGCTCCACGGAACAGCCAAAATTAGACACCAAACTCCAGTTTGCACTTACACAAATCACAGAAATCCATTCCGCGAGCATAACTGACCAAAGTGGGACACCAAGCATCTGTCACAAAAGCTTTGTTGTTGCTTATAAACACGTTATTCGGATGCAAATTCCTGAAGTTTAATTTTTACAAGCCACTAAAACTTACATATGTGAGTATCCACAAGATTTGAGATGAATCAAAACGTCTAGAACACATCCAAAAGCGTGATAAACCAACTATGGCATTAGATTTCATGAAATTAATCGAGCGCAAGAGAACGTACAGATCTTTCGATAGACTTTTTTTGAAAATGCTTCTGTAGAACTTCTTTCATCGAAGGAGCATTGATATAAGAACGGATGATTGAAAGGTATACGGCCGAATTCTGTCATGAACGTTTATCTTACGTTTGCTTACCCCGCTGTCCATCGATATGAATGCCTCCAGAATCGTTGGAACATATGCATGCTTCACATTCCGAAAACGCACAAGTTCCTCGAAAATGAGTTCCCCGTGAGTCACGTCTCTGCATTCAATCTACGAAGTACACCAGTTAATACATTCTTCACAGTTACTATTTTCAATACAAATAGCTTTTCTTCGCCGTTAGATTTCAGTTTATAAGAAACACCCTGTGTTCCACATCCCAGCTTTTCAATA
This sequence comes from Paragonimus westermani, assembly GCA_008508345.1. NCBI lineage: Eukaryota > Metazoa > Platyhelminthes > Trematoda > Plagiorchiida > Troglotrematidae > Paragonimus > Paragonimus westermani. The sequence continues at coordinate 2,680 of QNGE01010360.1, forward strand.
ATCTAGATTGTTTGAAGGGAATTAAAAAATATAACCTCGTAGCTCTCCAAGTTTGAAAGTAAATGTTCAGCGGCCCTCATAGGTGACAAATTCGAAAAATTGCAATTAAGCTGCTATAATTACACACCCTGCAACAGATGTCATAAAACAAACCTAAAATCAAACGTGATCTAAAGCAGAAAAATGGTAAGAAGGCCCGTTCTGAGCAGTGGTGGACTGAAGAGGAGACCTGAGCCTCCAGTTACGCTGGCCTTGCAAGAAGATTAGCCAGGTCACCAGAAGCCTGGGAAGTTCCGGTGATATGGAAAATAATTGTCTTGGGTTTCCCAATCAAAATCTAATCGTCAGTGGGTCCTGAATACTTTTTCAACTGCGAAAGTGAGTGTATTGAACTCGCTCCGTTGTCTCTAGTCCAAGTCAACCATCTCAAAGCTTCGACGCAGGTTGTCTCGTGGTTTTGATTTAGTAAAAAAGCGTTCTCTAGGTAAATTTAGATTTCTACCGCGGTAGTTTTGTGTCTATTTGTCAACGGTTAACACCTTAGCGTTTGTTTCTTCTTGTAAAATACCCAGCACAGTTGTACCTTAGCCTCTCTGTTTTTGCTGAGTCGTCAAATCCCGTCTGAAATTCTTGCTTATTTCTGTGGCAATTTCATGGCATTGGATTTATCTTTATATCGCGTCCATTCCATCCAACTGCAGAAATTTGATGTAAGACTCGTAGTCACTAGAGGATTATCAGACGCAAATGCCGGAGATGTTGTCTCATGAACAGTAACCCTGGTACCTTTTTGGTTTGTGTCTATTGGCTCTTCACACCACGCAATATGTATTCGATCTTCACAAGAGGCTTTCCGAGTTAAAATCAGTGTACAACGGGTGCTTGTGCTTAATTCCAGTCACATCAAGACGCAAGTCGGTGAGCTCAATGTTAGATATCCAGTCCACCATCCAGCCGTTGACTGGACTAGGTGTAGCCGTGAAACCCTGAAACTGCTGGTCCTGTGAGTGTTGGGAGCAAGTCTGTATTCATCTTTCCCGCGACTAGCGCTGCAGTTAAAGACAGCTGCACCTTCGTTGGCCAAATCCTGCGAGAGGTTGCACTGCTATCCGCAGGCGAATCCATTAGATGGCACATTCACTGACTGCCGAGGAGTCTACCATAGCTGTCCAAAGAGTCGGTGAGTCCAGCGATGTACTGAATACCCCTCTGAATTTGTTGGAAGCCCATCCGTCCAAGAAACAAAATCACTTTAAATCGATGAGGGTAAAATCAGATGTGGTCTGTGTACTCCTGAATATCCGCCTTAGAGTTAGCGTGGCTGACTGCTCAAAGTCGACGCAATGAAACATTGAAGGTGTGGAGAGTAAGTAATTTAGTCCTGATCCAAAGTATCCAATGAAGTATTCAGGTCCTGGGATAGAGGTTGCAGCAGTTAGCGAGAAACTTGAAGGCAGCTCTCGGTCCAGCACTGAATTTTATCGCCCATGACGTCCCTGAACCTCACTTCGAGGATAATAGGGATGAAGTAAACGCCATCAATAACCACCAAGTAAATCTGTTCATGCTCTCAGGTGTTACTGAACACGTTGCGTAAGGAGAGTAATCAAGGCAGGTGAATGGACTGGACACATGCAGGCGCCAGAATCGATGAAACCGGTGGTGGAGCATTCAAAATCAACTATCCGCGACGTCCTCCTAATAAAACTTGAGGACTTAGTAACGAAAAATAACAGCTGCTCCGCAGTCGCCCCCGGGTGACTTGCCGGCCCGTTGCGACTGTCAAGCTGTGGGACCATCTGTACAAATGAGCCGCCACTTTGTGGCACGTCAGTCTCCTCTCAAGAAGGGCCACAATACAAGAACGATGAAGCTCATTCAGTCGATCTTGGACACATTTAGTTAGCTGTTCAGGGTGTCCTCTGCTACCGGAAAGGCGACTAATCAGACGTTCCCAGAAAAGCTTGGCACCGACGACGTGGAGTGACATCCCCGAAACACCATCCCAAAAACGGAAAACTCCCTCGCGACTAACACCCGGGGAATCCACCTCAAGAACGACAAGGTACTGTCAGGATAAGTGGGTGAATGTCCTGTGCAAAAATGTGTGTAGCATTGGTGATGAATGGCCTAATCCGAGCATCGAAGCGGCAGGATGTGTTGTAGTCGACATCAAGGGAAACTGGTTCATAAAAGAAGTGACGAGTGACTGCTTTTGCCCTTCAGGGCTGACTTACATAAGACAAAACAAGCAGGATGGCAAGCCCGGAGGTGGAGTTCATCTGCTTTTTGCAAACCATTATGTCAAGGTTTTTGGGAAGAGTCTTCAGACTCCTATTGCACAGCCAGTGAAATGCGTGCTACTCGATCCGCCAACTCGCACATCGGCACTGCACTTACATAGAAGCCTTGGTGCTGCAGTTTGGGGAGGAATCGTGTTACATTTTAGCATGGGCGAGATCTTCAGAAGGCGAAGTTCGGCCCTACTACTGGTCCATCTGAATATACCGGGATTCGACCGGAAGCGAGCGTCCTCCAAAGAGGGTTGATTTCGGGGGTAGCTCTAGAAATGCCTCCATGAAAATCTTCCACGACATATCCAAGAATGACCCAGGTTTAGGGCAGGATAGGAAGACTTGTTGCCTGATCTTGTAGTAACCGAAAGTGGAACAAAATCAAGTGCCGTGGAAACCAGTGCCCCTCTAGGTAAAATGCAGTATACAGTTTTGCGATTATAGTTCTGTGTCAAGTGGAGGTTAGTGTCAAAAAGCGGGCTAGAAGCCACAGAAAGACTGTAATACAAAAACTTCCCGAAGACAGCGACGTTGTGGTAGGTATCGTTTAGCAACACAGTTTCACTGGGTAATTGCTGGAACTTACTGAGGCTGTGCTGACCAAAAAGTAGCTTCGCATTGTTCACAAATACAACAGAGATAGACCCCATTGGTGCAAAACTGCTGTCCTTAAGACAGGTAGTAGTAGTAGTAGTAGTAGTAGTAGTAGTAGTAGTAGTAGTAGTAGTAGTAGTAGTAGTAGTAGTAGTAGTAGTAGTAGTAGTAGTAGTAGTAGTAGTAGTAGTAGTAGTAGTAGTAGTAGTAGTAGTAGTAGTAGTAGTAGTAGTAGTAGTAGTAGTAGTAGTAGTAGTAGTAGTAGTAGTAGTAGTAGTAGTAGTAGTAGTAGTAGTAGTAGTAGTAGTAGTAGTAGTAGTAGTAGTAGTAGTAGTAGTAGTAGTAGTAGTAGTAGTAGTAGTAGTAGTAGTAGTAGTAGTAGTAGTAGTAGTAGTAGTAGTAGTAGTAGTAGTAGTAGTAGTAGTAGTAGTAGTAGTAGTAGTAGTAGTAGTAGTAGTAGTAGTAGTAGTAGTAGTAGTAGTAGTAGTAGTAGTAGTAGTAGTAGTAGTAGTAGTAGTAGTAGTAGTAGTAGTAGTAGTAGTAGTAGTAGTAGTAGTAGTAGTAGTAGTAGTAGTAGTAGTAGTAGTAGTAGTAGTAGTAGTAGTAGTAGTAGTAGTAGTAGTAGTAGTAGTAGTAGTAGTAGTAGTAGTAGTAGTAGTAGTAGTAGTAGTAGTAGTAGTAGTAGTAGTAGTAGTAGTAGTAGTAGTAGTAGTAGTAGTAGTAGTAGTAGTAGTAGTAGTAGTAGTAGTAGTAGTAGTAGTAGTAGTAGTAGTAGTAGTAGTAGTAGTAGTAGTAGTAGTAGTAGTAGTAGTAGTAGTAGTAGTAGTAGTAGTAGTAGTAGTAGTAGTAGTAGTAGTAGTAGTAGTAGTAGTAGTAGTAGTAGTAGTAGTAGTAGTAGTAGTAGTAGTAGTAGTAGTAGTAGTAGTAGTAGTAGTAGTAGTAGTAGTAGTAGTAGTAGTAGTAGTAGTAGTAGTAGTAGTAGTAGTAGTAGTAGTAGTAGTAGTAGTAGTAGTAGTAGTAGTAGTAGTAGTAGTAGTAGTAGTAGTAGTAGTAGTAGTAGTAGTAGTAGTAGTAGTAGTAGTAGTAGTAGTAGTAGTAGTAGTAGTAGTAGTAGTAGTAGTAGTAGTAGTAGTAGTAGTAGTAGTAGTAGTAGTAGTAGTAGTAGTAGTAGTAGTAGTAGTAGTAGTAGTAGTAGTAGTAGTAGTAGTAGTAGTAGTAGTAGTAGTAGTAGTAGTAGTAGTAGTAGTAGTAGTAGTAGTAGTAGTAGTAGTAGTAGTAGTAGTAGTAGTAGTAGTAGTAGTAGTAGTAGTAGTAGTAGTAGTAGTAGTAGTAGTAGTAGTAGTAGTAGTAGTAGTAGTAGTAGTAGTAGTAGTAGTAGTAGTAGTAGTAGTAGTAGTAGTAGTAGTAGTAGTAGTAGTAGTAGTAGTAGTAGTAGTAGTAGTAGTAGTAGTAGTAGTAGTAGTAGTAGTAGTAGTAGTAGTAGTAGTAGTAGTAGTAGTAGTAGTAGTAGTAGTAGTAGTAGTAGTAGTAGTAGTAGTAGTAGTAGTAGTAGTAGTAGTAGTAGTAGTAGTAGTAGTAGTAGTAGTAGTAGTAGTAGTAGTAGTAGTAGTAGTAGTAGTAGTAGTAGTAGTAGTAGTAGTAGTAGTAGTAGTAGTAGTAGTAGTAGTAGTAGTAGTAGTAGTAGTAGTAGTAGTAGTAGTAGTAGTAGTAGTAGTAGTAGTAGTAGTAGTAGTAGTAGTAGTAGTAGTAGTAGTAGTAGTAGTAGTAGTAGTAGTAGTAGTAGTAGTAGTAGTAGTAGTAGTAAAAAGACGGCACAGAAGTATTTTAAACACTTAAGGGTTTTTGTGAAGAGACTTCGTTTACAGCTCGAGAAACGTCGAGCCACGAAGATCCACAAAAGGTATAGGCCAAGAGCTGAAGTAGATCTACCACGAAAGGGCACATCCATTCTGAGGCTGTTTCACGGCTACGTGCATTCGAAACCTGCTGTCCGTAGATACGCTGACAATCTCACCACGACTGAGGACGAACTCTCAGTTGACAACTAGAAGAAAGTGACCAGTAGGATCGGTATTTTTCCAGTTTATATCGGCCTACACAGTCTCAAGGGCTTGACAACAGTCAGCGACAGGGTGTGAGTAAATGCGATGTTAGAATTCACGATCTCAGCCTCTGACGTACGAACCATTTTCCGGTCACTGGACCTGCCAAATTCCTCGGGAGCAGTCTGTATTTGCACCACTCTGGTAAGTCACTTGGCTGGGGTTCTGATGCATCTGTTAGCCGCACCGCTCAGTGAACCAAAGGAGGACTGTTTAAGGTATGAAGTTAGCCACTGTGGTGGCCATTCCTTAACGGTGTGCAAAAGCGGAAAGTCAAACTACCGCTTCATTAGCCTAACCTGCATCCTGCTGAATGTAGGCGGGTGAGTCATCAGACGTCACTTGGCGTGCTTCCGCTTAGATGACAACCTCCCATGTGCGAATCAACATGGCTTTGTGAGGAGGAGATCGCGTCCATCAGACATCATCTGCTTCCTAGATGAAGTAGCCGGCGGATTGGACAACGAGGAGCAAGTGTGAGTTTGCTTCCTCTACCTCTGATCTGGGGATCCGACTCTGTGGTAAACTTCAGCCCGCAGCCCAAGGTGTGTTTGCTACAAAATAGGCTGAAGTGGCCTCTCTTAGACTCAAGGAACCGATCCCTTTCAGGGACTGTGTTGCAATGATATCACTGTATAAGACTTTCGCCAGACTGCATATAGAATATTTAGCCCAGGTGTGGAACCCGCGCCGCAAAAAGGACTTGAAGTACCTGAAGAAGGTCCATAGGCTGACCGCAAAGATGGTTGGTGCAATGAAAGGTTTTGCACTTTGTTCAAGTTAAAAAAAACCTCAACCCATCTTCTCAAGAACGCAGAGGACTTCCTAATGACCTGGTCAAAACATACAAAGTTTCCCGTGACACATATCAGAAACAACAGCGGACCGAGCGCAAACCCCTGGGAACTCCCGCGGAGATCGGCCGGGAAGCAGGGGAGTCCGACCCGATTTTTACTGTGATAGTTTCGTTACCAAGAAGGGATACAATATAGCGGGGAACCCGTTCATGGATCCAATAAGCTCATCGTTCACGAACATAGGAAGCGCGTGGGACACGTTCAAGAGAATCAACTGCATCGAGTACATGATCCTGCGTCTGCCGATAACCGTCCAGAAAATATAAGGGTCTATCACTCCACAAGAAATGGTGTTTCATATTCTGGGGCGGTTTTTCACAGACGCCGTCTCATTTCAGGCTGGATATGGTTTAACCCTGACCGTTCAGGATAAGTGCGAGGGGAGCTCAAGACTGATCCTCAGATTCCTTCTATTCTTTTCATGGTATTCTCAAGTGGTTTGGCACTTCAAATAAACTCGTCATAGTCGGCCCCACCGAAGACACCTCTTCAGGTTTGTGAAAGATCAATCTTATCTACACTGCAAAGGTGTTAGCCACTTCCTCAAAACAACCGCCGGGTCAATTCATAGTGACTTTCTCTGTTTACTTTACCATAAATCTGACCTTAAGGAACTTTGAGCATGAGCGAAGCCCCGTAACGCTGCAGTTACTCAAACATGGTTCGCTGAATCTCACCTTGTTTCTAAACCTGGCACAAGTATTATGGCTACTCCGTGCGGCTAGAAAGAAAGGTAAAAGGGGCGGAATGTTAGTGTACGTTCATGTTTCGTTTCCGGCCCTCCAGGTTACGATTTTGATACTCACGATGTTTCCTAAAGCCGGCTACTTAGGCTTGCCTGCCGTCCCTCATCCTCAAGCCTAGTTAGAAATGAAACAATCCTGGTTGAACTAAAGTTTTTGATCCTTCTAGGTTTCTTTTACATCCTCTTGAAAAGCGGATGTGATCATCAAGATTCAAGCAAAGTGACTAACCACCAGACGTACGGAAATTGAAGAGTGCAATCCAACGTGACAACAAGAAAGACTGCTGAATTATGTGTACGAATTTTATACAGTAGAACAAATTTATAAGAAGAGGAAGGGGTAAATGGCCGGCCACCTTCCGCTCAGCGACTCCACATCAGCTCACTCCTTCAGTGCTGAAGAAGTGTCGAGCCTCACCGAAGGTATGTCAGTTCCCGCGCCTTGTTAAGACTGTTAGAAACCTCCACCTTTGGGCTGCGTTCTTCCCAACCAGTAACCGCCGCTATACCTAAGCCAGCATGCAGTCCTCTTGTTTGCTTTTGTCTGTAGCACACATCTTACCGGCGTAATCGCCGAGAAACGCCGAGACTTTTCGGAATGCGTGCTGGTCCACTGCTTTCTCATTCGCGTCACAAACATGTGAGGACTACATGTTTTCTGACTCGGTTGACGAACTCTGCACGAGGGTAACTGCCGCCCTGTCCACAATATTCACGACTGTGAACCACCGACGGCCGTAAAGCACAACAGTACACCATGTCAGCTACGTCGTCCTACCTTACCGTTAACCCTGAAGAAACAAAGCGCATACGCTGGTCATCGGTCATATGGAGTGCAGTAGGCAAGAAAGATTGTACACACAGTCGTCATTAATATTCCTTCATGAAGACTGAATTCATCAACAGCGCAGACTTACTAAAACCCTCATGAGCAATCCGGGAGGACTAAGTTGGTTTTCCTGGACAGTTTGTAGAAATACTTCAGGGACATCTCAATAAGTTGATCTACCATGGCCCATAAACTTCCTTTTAACCCGTGAAACCTCTCGCGGAGCTTCACAGCAGACTGTTTGTACAAACGTTGTCTCCTCGTCAGGTTCCCTCTATTAAACAACTTGATATCGTAAAGATTG
>QNGE01010361.1:0-10402 GCA_008508345.1 Paragonimus westermani
AGCCTGCCTACTTTGAAAGGACTGACGAAGCCTCCAATGCTCATCCGTATCCTGCGGTCAGGCATCCAACAGCCCTTTAACAGCCTTGTCCGAGCGCCTCATCTTCGAACACAACGTCGCCGACAACGCCAGCAACTACCGTAACACGTTCGGGTCGTAGGGTGCATTGGCTTAAGCGTCTGGTAGATGACTAGGATTCGTTAGGTCCTGTTATATTTCAGCACCATGAAAAACCCAAAAATATCGCAAAAGCTTTTGAAAACAAAAAAATGCCACTTTATTTTAAAACCAAAAAAACGTTTCGATGAATGTCCGCGTATTCATGTCCGCCAGGTAAGTTTTCCATTTGTATGTGTGCCCAACCTTACCTATATCGCTTTCTATTTTCGTGCACGCGCTCACATCCTGGATCGATCGAAGACTACGACATGCGAACTCTCAACTCCTCCATTCGTTTCGACACTGTAGGACAGGACCCTCGAGTAGGAGCTCGCTAGGAACTGTTGACACTAGTACTCTTCCACCTGCGGAGTCTAGGAATTGCGATACAAACCGCAAACTGGTGCAGCATAAACTAGACCAGGCCAAGGGTAGCTGGCCACAGATGGTCCTCACGTAGATCGAAGGGTTGCGTTCGCAGTACCCTTCTGGAGGGGGACAGTGTAGTGANAGCCTGTCATTGGCTGATCTCATGAGCACATGTAACGTCATAAACTGTATGTTAATTGGTGGAATACGAAACAGATGAATTGACTAATAACGGAAGGCACAACACTAAGACCGTTCGTTCAATCCTGATGTTGTATCATTAACGCGATATTTGGATTGGCCGTCTGTCAGATCTTCTGTTGTGTCGGGGTTTGGATAATCGGTGAATCGAGATTTACATCACAACCACCTTCGGGGTTGTCCTAAACGGGAACTGTGAGGTAATGTGATGATTTTTTTTTCATTTCCAGTTGAACCTTGCCGCGCAGGTGTGCTACATGTGTTGATGATTGGTCCTGTTGAAATGGTACCGGTCACCGGTACGTCCACAACGGTATTAGTGAAAGGTCCACTTGCAGGCATACGTACCTCAAGTGAGCGCAGCATTGTTATTGAAAAACCTCATTTCAGGACGCTTGCTACGAACTTGGGAGCGTTACGTTGCGGTAGATTGGCGCAGAGGTAAAAATGAGGATTTAGCCTTTTGTTTCCAACAGTCACATACGCGCATGATTCGTCAGATAATATTCCTGGGAGTGCTGAGAATGCACCACCCAACTCTTCCACGGGAGCCAAGGACGTTGATGCGTACTCCACGAGACTGCCCCAAGAATTACATCGGTTTCGGTGTTGACGTGCACTTCAGGTTGGAGAAGGCGTTACTGCGCCATCTGTCACTGCCTGGCAATATTGACTACATCAGTGCCCAGTTACCATTGTACATTAATGAGGTATCAACTTTCAACGCATCGAAAACACAATTGTGACCTATTTTAGGGTGCACTGTTTCGCCGTTGAAATCGGGACCGTTTATAGTGGGCATCTATTGTGGACCATCGAAACCATCCAGTGTAGAGGAGTTCCTGGTGGACTGCGTTATCGAACTCCGGCACTTATTGCGAGGTGGTCTGCAATGCACACCGGGGCGCACAGTACACTGCAGTCCGCGAAGTGTTACCTGATACTCCTGCTCGATGCTTCCTTAGGCGGGTCAAAGGGCATTCGGGCTACTTCGGCTGTGGTGAATGCACAGAGGAGGGAATCCGTGTTACACGTCGTCTCACCTTTCCATCGTCACATGCTCCGTTGCGTACACACGAAAGCTTCATTTGTCAGAGCAATCCGACTCGCCACATCGGAGAATCCCTTTTCTGTGATATTCTCATTGACATGATATTCACTTTTCCACTGGACTACATGCACCTAATAGGCCTCGGAATAATGAAGCGGATGTTGGATCTGTGGCTTTTCAGTCCCGTCGGACGCAACCTTCGTCTGAGTGTGAACAGTGTCACGGTGATATCAGGACGTATTTCTGAATTACAAGCTGCCACCCCGTGTGACTTCCCTCGACGTTTTCAACCTTTGACGGAGGTCGAACGATGGAAGGCCACTGAATTCCGTCAGTTTCTGTTGTACATAGGGCCAGTTGTTCTTCGAGGCATACTAGATCCTTGTAAGTACCATTTTTTGGATTTGTTTATATGTATTCATATTTTGTGTCACCCTACTCTACGTGTATTTTATTTTGATTTCGTCAGTCAGTTACTTATTGTTTTCATTGAACACTTCGGTCACCTTTACGGATTGGAGCAAATTGTGTACAATGTTCATGCCTTGGTGCACCTCCCCGGAGATGTACGTGTTCACGGGTCACCGGATGAATTTTCGGCGTTCCCGTTTGAATCGTTCATGCGTTACCCGAAAGGCTGTGTATTCCCCATTACAACCTACCCAACAAATTTGTCGACGAGCTGCCGAACCCTTCCATACCCCTCTTTGGGTATGATTGAATGCGTGTTTGAAAACATCCGCATCCCCCTTGCAAGACCTTAGCCTGCAAGTGACGGGCTTGTACACACTAATGTCTTCTCCAGTCTGACCGCCAACGCGAGTCCGTCTGATCACTCGGATTCTATGTACAGTAGCAGCAGGTGAGTACATGGTACAGCAGTTGCGATCCTCTAGGATTGACACTGATTTCGGTAGAGGCGACACCGCGGCCATTTTAGATTTGGTCAAAGGAATGGTTTTAACGCTGTCAATGGTCAAATCCCGGTTGCAAGCGGTGGAAACGCAAATGGCCCGCAATTTCCCGCCCTCTAATGACCCCAAACAGGCCGTCATGCCTGAAACATTCAGGTCGCCCGCACGGAAACAAGAGGATCTGGTTGCATGGGAGGCTGAGTAGGCAAAATCAGATGTGTACAACGTTGTTGCAAGCGCTGCAGTTTATTTGGTACCTATTTCTTGTAGATGAAGCCACTCACGAGAATGGGTGGAACCGACGTTGCGGATACCGTGCGTCGCATTCTCTCCTCTCTCATACATCATGACTTGGTCATTACCACTAACTGGACTGTGACTGGCAACAAACGGGCGGCCTATGACTTGCTGTTGATGGATGTAGTCCAAAGTAATGTCTGATCAAACATTCTCGATCGTATAATTCATTGCAGGTGCTATCTCCAATCAACAGAGGTACGCGGACATTTCTGTTGAAGAACTGCTCGTACACATGCGACGTTGGTTCAGAAACGTGTGCGACCGAGCCGGGGGCGTACGGAACGTAGAACAAAGCATTATGAGCAGAAAAATGTAGACTCAGATGCCGACTAACGGAGTGAGTGTTCCTCCTTATGCCATTTTTGGAAGTGAGCAACACATGGAAAGTACCTCTACTGTGAACGTGCTAAAGACTGTAACGTACATGGGACGCACACCCGCCTATGGGCGTGGGGTTTTTGTGAAGCCTCGTGAACGTTGTCTCAGGTTATTTCAGTAAGCCACAGATGGTCCGGGAATGCTTTCTTGTGTTGCTCAATTTTTTATACACATTCGCTGCAGTCTGATTGCTGCCTTCCGCTTACTGCATATATCCATTGCATCTCTCTCTGCAGGTTTCCTAAGTGTGCATCGAAGGGTGGTGCGGTCGCTCCAACGTTGGTGGAAGAAAAGTTCATGAACATGTGCACAATACACTGAGGGTGCCTAAAGTGTACAATAAAAGTTCCATGTGTGCAGATATTTTGTAATATGCTTTATGGCTGGCATCCGTAAGCCTCGAGCGCGTAACGTGGATGATAGGGAAACCGTTTTTTAGATAATCGAATTTTGCAAAATGGATTAAAAGCTTCTCAGGGGAATTTTTTCAATGGCCCGGCGTGGCCCGCGGGGGCCTACGCGCGGCCCCAGTCTCACTGCTCGCCATCCGCCCGCCTTTGGCCCGCCGTGGTCCGCGAGGAGCCCGTGCGGGCCCCGCAACGTTTTGCTACTTGGGATCACTTCACATCCGTCGCTGTATCTTAAAGCTCTGTCAGTTCCAGGTTACCGACGGGATGAGTTATGGACGGCTCATGATATATGCCTATCTGAGGAAACATGTAAGTTGACGCAACTAAACTTATAACCGCCATCCAGACGATTTCACTCAGAAGATGACATTTTTAACCGCATGGCTACTTGCGATAAAGCATTAGAGTGAGTAAACACCTCTGTCCATTCATTTCGAAGGTTCAACCGAGGTGTTGCAATAATCAGACGAACAGACTACCTCATTTGCAATTGACCAAATAAATAGCCAAAGTGAGTCATCCATGCACAGTAAGATGTTGTTCACTTTGGAAATTGAACGAGCAACCGTCTGGAGAATGCAAATGAGCGACTAAAGAAGCGCACTCATCCCAGAGATCACTTAGCCACGGTCCTTAGTAAGATTTGGTGCCACAGCGAGTGGCTAATGCGGAAGTTTAAGATGCAGTACACCTGCTGTTGTGACCGCCAGCGAGTGTTCAGCGTAGACCTGTACGTTAAGAATATACCCCCTCGACTGACAACGTTCGCCATTCAGCTGATGTCGAAGCATCTCAGTGGTCTTGCTCCCGTGGTGCACTTCAAAAAAACTGGACGAGTTCGAGGTAACCGTACTTTATATAACCGTTGAGCATAGACGTCAGTGCTTCCAACCACAGGTCGTGGCGCTGTGACTATATGGTGCACGTATGCTGACCGTCAAGCGTATGCGTCGGAACCCACTGCAGCGGGTCACACCAAAAGGCTTCATGGGGTAACATGCCTAGCTTTCCGTGTAAACACTTTGCTTTTTGAAAAGTATACGAAGTTAAACTTCCTGGGGTGTTCGTGTAACCTCACAAACTTGCCGATTTCTTTGTCACCATAACGCCAATCCAGCTTACGACCGATTACAGTGCGCAGAATATACGGCAAGCAGAGCACGCCGACTCACCCCCGCATTGTGTTTCGAAATCATCAGCTGCAGCATTATCTAGTTACCCACGGCGCCTCCAAATGTCAGTGGTTTCCATTTACACGTGGGGATGATATCATTCTAAACACTCGCACTGATCAGCTGTCGGCACCTATTTCAAGGAACATTGAGCGCACAAGTCCACGGAAAATGGTTTAAAACGTATATTGTGCAAGTTCACTAATCATCCTTTGCTAGCTGCTTCTAGCTACCAAATCACAAAAATTCAGCTACCTCGTCAACCTACTGTAATGCGCGGCGGAGTGAAAGCACTGAGGAACAGCGTTTTTCTGATGGAAGGGAGCACAGCGAGAATCTGGGATGGTAGCAAACACCGGAACAGCATGAGCCAGAGGCCCAATAAGTCATGCACACAAATCACTCAAACGAAAACCAAAATGGCGTCAATCACACAACAATGAAATGCGTTACAATACATGTAGTTCACAGAGCACACACGACCTCGCTAGCACCAATTAAGGGTTCAATTATGGGTGAATTAGGGCTGTTTAGAAGTAATTAAGGGTTGTTTCATTTTGACCAGTAGTGCGTCGATGGATGAAAATATATCCAATCCCCTGCGCGTCATTATTCAGGTTATTTATATAATATATGAAGTACACAACACAAAGAAATGGCATTCATATTCAGGAAATGTTCGTTGTACGGATAAACTCGCTCACTGTTTATCCGAACCCAAACCGCTTCAATTAATCAGGCGCGCCGCGTTCGAGTTTACGCCTAGCTTAGCGCTTCTGTTCCTTTTGAGGTTTGCGGAGGTTGCTATTACGTCTGAGCAGCATCAAAACGACGGTGAAGTAAGAGAAATTATATCATTCATTATAGCAATAGTGATTTTCGGAAACGTTAGCCAGCCGTTCTACCATTTATCGGAGTGTGCAGCGCTCACTTACCCAACCTAACCGTAATGTACAAGAACCGTTGGAAAATGCAGACGATTGCGAACGCTCTCCGACTTCTACGGTGTCCGTACCGGAACGCATAGCACAACCGCTTTATGAAGGCAAGTTAAACTTTCCAAATGCAAACGAGTGATTTCAGTTGTACCAGACAGCCCAGCAGAGACTGGTGTGCAGGATCCGGAAGCCGATCTTCCTAGGGCTAGCGTTGTCGATCGCCTTCGAGAATGGACAATTTCCAGCAACTCTCGTTAAGTGCGTATCTTGAAGGAAAGAATACCAGAGTTACCCAGTGGTGCCCGTGAAGTGACCTGGAGATACCCTCGGTCTGCCTGCTGTACGATGGTGAAATCCCTCCCAAAATCTTAGCTCACATTGTACATAGGACCTTAAGGATCTTTACCTGCCGTCTGCCTGATGCATGAGATCGCGCTTGTTCGTTTGCATGCATGTCGGCGTAAGCGCGCCATACACTCTTTGCGGCTTACTCGCGCGTTCGACGGTCGGATCCTTAGCCTCCCTAGCTATTTCGCGTATCGGTGTCGTGTAGCGCTGATCGAGACCACTTGCAATTATCGCGTAATATATGTTTGGTCTCCACGACCACCTGTATTTTCATTTCACATATGGTATTTCTGCGTACACCTGAGGAAACGTTAATTCAGTGCACGTACGCACTAGAACTGGTGAGCCCGTACATCTTTATTTTCTTTTAACACGTGTATTGTGTTTTTCCGACGCAAGTTAACGCTACTCTTTCATTTATTTATTTAACTCAATCTCTGCTGCTGTCGAAAGTATGCAGGAACGCGTTTTCAATTCGCCAGACGTTTTCGTCAGTGCTCTTTCCGTCCCGATCGCACCTTTTAGGGAGGAAAGTCCTCGAAGCTGGTTTGCGCAGCTAGAAGCCACTTTTGCGTTGCGAAACATCACCACGGAACTAACGAATTTCCACCATGTGGTCGGTGCTCTTCTGCCTCACGTCATAGACGAGGTGGACGACATCTTGGAGCTTCCAGACTCCGTTAAATCATATGAACAGCTTAAGGAAGCCATTATCAGGCTCATTGGTCTTTCGGACCGTCAACGCATTGCCCAGCTGCTGAGTTTCACCGAGTTAGACGACCAGAAGCCTTCACAGCTTCAACTCCATATGCAACGCCTCACAAGCTCGACTCAGCTCGAGGAGTCCTTGTTGAAAAATATATGGATCCAGCGACTTCTTAGGGATATGTAAAATATCCTTAGCGCCAATCCCCAAGCCGCCCTGTCGCAGTGGGCTGATACAGCCGATCGTATCTGGCAGACATACGGAAAACAGGTCTCTCAAGTATCCGAACTAGCGCCGGAACCAATGGCGCTCCTGACCGACCGTGTGAACGAACTCACACGCCAGACCCAGGTGCTCAGCACTCGGAGCTCGCGCCCGCACTCACCGTCACGTAAGCCTGACGAGAGAGCCGCTCGGTCGACCTCTAGGAGACGACGAATGCTCACAGGAGGTGCCAACCCCGAACACTGCTGGTACCACCAGCAGTTTGTTAACCGTGCTCGATTCTGCCGCAGTCCCTGCTCCTTCTCCAAAAAGGACCAGGGAAACTGGCCCGCCAGCACGTCGCGGCGACCGACGTTGCTGGCTCCCGAAGTCGCCTGTCTTTCATTCGAGACCGCGAGTCGGGAGTTCGCTACCTCATCGACACAGGTGCAGAGATCAGCGTTCTTCCACCGGATTCTCGCGAACGACTTACGCAAGCGCAGTCAAACTTACGTGCAGCAAACGGTACGCCTATCACCGTTTATGGCCAGCGTTCTCACACACTGAACTCAGGCCTTCGCCGCACTTTTCGATGGCTTTTCACCGTGGCAGACGTCCAAATGCCAATCGTTGGCATCGATTTTCTCGAGCACCTCGACCTATTAGTCGACATACGACACCGCCGGCTAGTCGACCGCAAAGCTAAGTTGTCTGTTACTGGGACTTTGATCAACGCGGCTCCAATCAGTCGCGTATATCACCCGGTTATCACAAGCACTTACGTTTCTCTTGTCGAACAATTTCCGACCGTCTTCAGACAACCGACCTCGCTGCCGCCAGTGACTGGTGCAACGCAACATCACATCTTCATCACTGGCCCACCGGTGTTTGCTAAAGCCCGTCGTTTAACACCAGATAAGCTGAAGATAGCGCGCGCCGAGTTCGAACACATGCTCGAACTTGGCGTCATTCGCCCGTCGGATAGTCCCTGGGCTCCGCCTCTTCATATGGTGCCGAAAAAGTCATGAGACTGGCGCCCATGTGGAGATTATCGCGCGCTTAACAACGTCATGGTACCGGACAAGTACCCCATTCCGCATATACAGGACATGACGGCTAGCCTGAAAGGCACCCGTGTGCTCTCGAAGCTCGATCTGGTTCGTGCCTACCACCAGATCCCAATTGCCGCAGACGACGTTGCCAAAACTGTGGCAATTACGCCATCCGGCTTGTTCGAATTTCTGCGCATGCCGTTTGGTCTCCGGAACGCCAATCAAACGTTTCAGCGGTTTATCGATGACGTCACAAGAGGTTTCGACTTTGTCCATTCCTACATCGACGATATTTTGGTGGCGAGCGTCTCCGAATAAGAGCACCAGAATCATCTGCAATTACTCTTCGAACGATTCGCAGCGTATAACGTCACTGTGAATGCGGATAAATGCAATTTCGGTCAACCAGCAGTCGAGTTCTTAGAACATCATGTCGATCAGTACGGCATCCGGCCGATGACCGAAAGGGTACAAGCGATTCGCGACTTTCCGCGCCCTACAACGCTCGCCGCTGTCTGTCGTTTCAACGTCATGGTCAAATATAGCCGCTGTTTTATTCCGCACTGCGCGCAATTCATGCAGCCTCTGACCGACTAACTCCGTGGTCGTTCCAACGGCAAAGTCCAGTTGTCAGAAGCAGCCGTCGACTCGTTCTATCGCACCCAAGACACGCTAGCCGAAGCAGTGAGGCTCCACCATTTCAACACTAACGTCACCACGAGCATAGCTGTAGACGCTTCTGACATAGCTGTTGGTGTCGTATTCCAACGATTTGTCGATGACACCTGGAGACCGCTTTCATTTTTTCCCAGACGCCTGCTATCCACCGAAACGAGGTACAGCACGTTCGGTCGTGATTTACTAGGAATTTACTCGGCCCTTCGTTACCCTCGATACGCCCACCAAGGCCGTCAACTTTGATCTTCACTGATCACGAACCGTTGGTATAAGTCTTCTGCAATCGCTCCAAACGCCATTCACCCCGCGAAGTGCGCCACCTTGATTTCATCTCGCAGTTCTCTACAGACGTACGACACGTCTCTGGCAGTGACCACGTTGTGGCTGACGCTCTGCCACGCGTATCAGCACTTGCTGGCCACGACATCATCGACTTGTCAGATGTGGCTGACGCACAACATGTGGAAAACGATCTCCACGCTTCCTGTCAGCATTCGTCATTGCGCCCCGCGGACCTTCCACTACCGACAGCACCGGAACGATTTTATGCGATACCTCCGCTGGACACCCTCGTCCAGTCGTACCTCCAGCCTTACGACGTCGCGTGTTTAACACGCTACAAAACATTGCTCATCCTTGCATCCGGGCCACGGCCAAACTTATTCCCGGTAGATACGTCTGGCACGGTAGGCAAAAGGATCTTCGCACCTGGGCGCGATCTTGCCTAGCTTGTCAACAAGCTAAGGTACATCGCCATGTGTCGACCCCGATTGGCCGCTACCCTTCGATCATCTCTAGACTCGCGCATCTTCACATAGATATTGTACGTCCTTTGCCACCTTCGAATGTCATGACTTATATCTTGACGATGGTAGACCGTTTAACGTGATGCCCAGGGGCCGCCCCTATACCCGACATCCGCTCGGAGACTGTAACACGCGCATTTGTTTAGCGTTGCATCTCACGGTTGCCCGGCCACGGCTATAACCGACCGCGGCCCCCCTGTTCGAAAGCGGTTCTTTTGCGGGGACGATGAACGCACTTGGATGTCAGCACACACGGACTACGGCATACGATCCGGCTGCAAACGGCATGGTCGAACGCTTTCACCGATAACTAAAAGCAGCCCTTGCAGCCGTCGATGTGAATAATGGTTTTACTCGGCATCCACGCGGCCCTCAAGGCCGACCTTCACGTTTCCAGCGCCGAACTCCTTTATGGCTAATCGCTGCGTCTTCCTGGTGATTACTTCTCGTCCGCCACAGACTCACTCCGATACAATGCTTCCTACGCCAGGCAACTTGCTTCGCATGTGCGCCGCCTCCGCGTCACGGACACTCGAGAACAAAACCGCTGTGTTTGTTCCCAGAGACCTCCACGACTGCACGCACGTGGTTGTTCGCGTGGATGGTTCACGACGCCCTCTTGCGCGACCTTACTAAGGTCCATTCAAGGTACTTCAACGGAAGGACCGCTTCTTCGTACTCGGGCGCCAGGGTATTCGGGACACCGTTAGCATCGA
>QNGE01010363.1:0-10399 GCA_008508345.1 Paragonimus westermani
TCCAATCACTGCACACTTTCGCCAGCACAAAAAATATCTCTCAGCGTTCGAAGATGGACAGTTAATTAGTATCGGCAGCGCTAGCCGGTTGAGTCATGGTCAATCTATATGGACCGCCCCTCTGAAATAGCCCGTGTTGTATACGCTCTAGATGGCCGAAGGCTGTTAAGCATAGCCATGCCTGACAGCTCACCAAACCGGCCGTTCAATTGGATAATCGCCAGAGTTAATTCGTAGGACCGAGCTTGGTTCAATAAAACGATGGCGCTCCAGAGGCTAGTCATACGGTAACAAAGATATTAGGGCACTAAAATGGTTCGCTTCTGTACGCGTCCGGTAGAAACGGGTAACCATAGTCTAGGTAAGGTTACAAGAAACGAGTATACTGTGAGACATACAAGAATCACTTCAAAATATTTACAGTCCCAGAGACAACGAAAAAACAAATTCACACCAACAAATTCACATCTCACTGCCGATTCACCTGCTTGTTGGCATTAGTAAGATCCAAGCGACGGGCGGTGAAACGTGGACTTTAATGTCACTCAATAACTCGGTTTATAAATCAACTTTGACCATCTGATAGAGGGGAGTTCACATCAAAAGATAACAGACGTGATCCGGTTATATCAGAGCGAAACATTGCCGACATGCGTTGCTCAGTTCGCCTGAAAGTTGCTACATGATTAGGTGCAACGGAATAAATTGCTTAAGCGACGTGCACGACAGACGGAAAAGAAGTGGGCTTCCCAATTAATGTGGCCAATTAATTATACACATTACGACAAAATTGTGGAAGGACTTCTAGCTAACTATGTTAATGTATGATCTAGAGCAACGCCTTTCGGGATAGTACTACCTCCAACCGTTACTGATGAAGGTATAGAGAAAAATTGAGTTGCAGACCTATTGTGTTGGTTTTAATCGCCTTAACGTCAACTACAATTTACGTTTCTGGCTACTTTAACGCACGCACCCTTTCGGTGGAATCAAAACCATATCAACGAAACGGTAAGGTGGTTACGACAGGATACTTCTTTGAGCGCATTGACCAACGGGTTACGTGTGCGCGATGGAAAATGCTGTGACCTGAAAATCGAACACACAGGTCCACGCTCCCAAAATACATTACGAGGAAATTACGCGACAGTTGGAAAAACAAACAGTCCCCGCATTTGTATAAATGTACACAAGATACACACAGACCAAAACATTTTGCACATCACAAACTGAGGAATACCATATCACAAAAAATAATACCGAAGCATGGAAGTCTGCACGCTTCATCTTCCGATAGGCTCCTAACAAAACCATGAAAATGACTATTCATCAGTAATCTAAAATATCGCCTTGTCGGTTTAATGAGATCGGAGATTTCGACGTCTCGGAAGTCCTAATCGCGGGGTTATCAACTGGAGTTAACAGACAGTAACTGTGTCTTTTCTCGAGAGGATTGGGCAACCTGATCAACGCTCACGAGCAAGGGTGGTTGAGCGTTCAGAATTGATAATTCGGTCGTGCTTAATGTGAGGTCAATGGCGCAGTGGTCAAGAAGGTTGCCTAATGATTGGAATGGCCGGAGTTCAAATCCCGGCCATGGCAAAAATATGCACTACTGATTATCTCTAATGAGAGCGAAAGTCGGGTCTAGTGCTTGGTTTCGAAAGGGGCTGACTGGAAAGTCTACCTGAATACGAAGGCTGTGATCAAATGTGTGATGGTCAACTTGAAGAACCAGGAGTGTCAAATAAGCAGAATAGACGCCCTAGTGGGATGATCCGACAAGGACTGTACGCCGGACACCGCAAATAAAAACCTTTGTCGGTTAAGAGAGTAGTCTCAGTCAATCAGCATCAAGTTTCTCGTCGATCATGTTTCTACTTAGCAACGGAAAGAATGGCAAAGTGGGTGAACCATACGTTTCAAAATACCGCTAGCATGACCTCGAAGACAAAGAATTTGTTTTTCGTACGATCGTTGAGGATAAACAAACCGTGTGCTGTCCGTGGCCGGTTTAGGTTAACTGGCAACCTTAAATGGGAATCAAAATTTGATAATCCATATTATCGTGCTGGAGAGTTTTCCCCTGTATGATGAGACGGAAAATGCATGGAAATACCATTTCCCAATATGAAAACGTAGCAATGCACAAGCCATACATAACACAGGTACGTCCATTTTCCCCTGGAATTCGAGTTTTTAGATGGATAGCTTACAGTTCCGATCTTAATCCAAATAGCCTCTGGAGACCACTAACTCCACAAATATAGCGAAATGCCGGTTTTCGATTCACCTACCAAGTTGCAGAATGCTCTGAAACAAGAAATGGTAACATGATTCACTGCTGTTCGAGAAAAACCTGTTAGACTCGTGCTGAAACAATGAACTTCGTTCTTAAAACAAGATAATCGGACTACATCTAACCGGTACACTCCGAACGCAGTACGCACAAAGTTTACATATCTGTCACAGATAGTTTCATATACTGGTGATTAAAACAAAAATGATAAACTTTTAGGGTAATATTTTTGGACAGTCTGTGTGTTAACGATTTGAGGCAGCAAACTCAACATTTTAGCCCACACAAATAAACTCCTTAAAAATGAATCACTCCTATGAGTTTGTCGCCGGATACAAAATTGTTCTGAAAGATGAATGGACTACAGCTCCCGTGTTCAAAGAAAACCTAGCAACGGGTGGAGAATGAACATTTTACCAGCGAATTGCTTGTTGCCATCACATGTGGGTGTGGCCGAAAGAATAGAAGCCACAACGTCACTGTTACCCAGTTACGGAGTAAAAGCCCGATGCGAATATAAACAAAATGCATTCATATGTCCTGCATAACGTTAGAAACGTCAGTTTGATACACTAAATTGTGGATGAGTTAACTCACCTGCCGATAAGTTCAGCTATCCATCCACAGCTGAACGCACCAATTGCCCCGGCAATCACGAATGTTGTACTAACCTGAGCATACAGAAATTCAGGATCGATTAGACGAGTTGAATCAGAGCCTGAATCTGGGCCACCCAGCATTGCTTCTCCGAGGAAATCTTTGACGTACTGAATCGGATTCAAAAGCACAGCGGATATGTTAGAACCGATGATCAACGTCTTATTCTTCAAAATAAACGCATCAATTATTGCTGAATTGCCATATCCATATGAAGGCTGGTGTAACAAAAGTGGTTCTCAACTCAGAAAAACATAAACCATCAGAGCTCATACCACTCATCACAAGTCGTTTCGATCAAAACGTTCTTCGACGTGGAATCCTACAACACTCGGTGGCCCTCGAACAATCCTTTGTAAACATGATCGCTAAAGAGACATCATTTCCGTGAGGGAGAGTTACAGAACCTCTTGTGCGCAACGCGAAAAGAAAGTATCAACCTATCGATGGATTCTGTCAGGACAATCGACTTCTGCGGATTTTACAAACCAACATAAGATGAGCAATGTGGCACACCCCGAAAAATTTATGTAGCGTGGCAGCAAACCACTCAACGGTTCACTTGGGCTGGTTCAAATAGCCGTAGGAGAAGTAACAGAGTCGATATGTGCACCGTAAATCTAGAGAACATATGGTATGGTTCTGTTATTTTTTTACGCTAAAAATATTTAGTCTTCAACTATGTTAACCAAACATAGAGAGGGCAAATAGTTAACAAGTATCATTTCACGTAGCATGCCCTAATATAGGGCTAAAGTTTTCTGAAACCAATCTCGAATATACATTCTCCTAGGGTATGGCGGACTTACGTCAGAAGGTGCCAAAATGTCAGCCAAACAAGCTGAAAAATTGGATGTCTTAAGTATGACACTGGATCAAGACCCTGCAAGTGATTAGTAGAATACGATGCGGCTTTTGACTGACAACTGCGTTCCAACGAATGGAGAGAACACTGCTGTGTTAGCTATATCTTTTTTCACATATTTCCGGGAATCTGTCCCGATTCATGAGTATTTATTCGTAATCTGAGAATGTAGCCGTGTATACAATTCCAAAACCTCAAGATACACGGAATAAAAGCAATCATGACGGCTGACAATTCAGCAGTCGCTAGACAATCCAAGGACTGTTGCCCGAATGTATCATGTAAAACAGCAACACTCTTGAGCTTGACCTGCCAAAATTTGCTCCATTATGCTAAGCACAGATGAATACCATTTCGAGCACGTTTTGTCGCATTCAAACGAAAGTCCAAAAAGGCTTGTCCTCTACCACCGGATCATTTCTTCCTTTTCCATGAGTACTGTTTCCCTTCCGCCCTGAGCCATCACCAGGGAATTCGAGGTAAAATAAGGGCACTTAGTTCCACGCCTCAAAGACGATTGTTCAGACGAGGCGGGCTTCCAACATCCCGGCGTTGGTTAACCATCAGACCTGAACAATCCCCGGCATGTTCAAACGCTTTAAGGTAGGTTAAACGTGACAGCCAGTGCAAGCTGTGTACTGCACTTGATGTCTGTAGATTACATAGGTGCACGGAATTGCTCGGTATCTTTGCCAACTTTGACTATCCAAGCTTCTAATCTATTTTGATAGATGGATTCGCGACCGTGTTACATATTCACTTATCTCATTTTGAGGGTTCACAACTCACATGAACTACTATTAAACGAATGCCAGAACACACCTAGTTGAGAGTAAACGCTATTTTTTTGGATGGATGTCTACAGCGGCTGCCCGACAAACCCAAATGGAAAGAATATCCTAGCGAACCGTGCACGTACGCATTATGTATCTGAAATTGGTGGTGTTCAGTGTATTAATTATGCATCAGCATGAGAGAAATAAACAAGTTTGCGTGATGTACCCGGTAATAAGTCGTTTCACTTTGACGGACACATTGCAGTTAACTGTGACTACCGGACATAAAGCACAAACTTACATTGTTGAATTCTTTCTTCAAGTTTAGATCGCAGTAGCTCCTTCAAATCTCACGATCAAAAGGTTGACACACTATTAATGTTATTCATAGTTGAAAAATGCCAACGGCAATGTTAAACGTTTAATGTGCTAACATTCCGTTCGCATCTCACCTATCACTACAACACCTAATACAATCAGTATATGGTAGGCAGCCATGGAAGCAATGGTGGGGAATGTGAGCTTGATATGCGAGGCCAGCGTGAGCAAAACTCGTAAGATGAAGCGGACAAGAACAGTAAAGTTGAGAAGTTAAGTGGGTGTGAGAAGTGATGAGAATGTCCATAAGCACTTCTAACTTCGATAATTAACCAAGATTATTAGATCCTGTAAGAGAAGGGCGGAAAGATTAAACGAAAGAAGTCAGTAAGAACGGGACAAAAGTAGCGCCAAATTGTTCGCTTTTTCCAAGTTTACTCAAATACTCTTTCACAAGGAGATTTAGATGTTATCTAGTTCAGCGTTGTCACGCAGCTGTAGCTTGTTAATGGTACTATCCTGAAAATTATCAACACTTATTTTAACCTAACAATCAAAACGGGATAGCCTCACAGAGATGCAAGCGCACGATCATAACGAACACTTCGAACCTTGACAAACAGATAAGCTACAGTCAGGATGAACAGATATTCGAGTTCGATTAAAGAAAGCAAGAAAGACGCAATTGTGAACCAACCTTTGCTGGCAAATTCAAAATGGCCAAATTGTAGCCGATCAAAAAGGATGATCCAAAACATGTCATCATAACCGTCAACGCCAGGGTCCATGTTAAGCCCAGTTCCTGCAGTGGAAAGCGAAGTTAGTCGGTCGTTAAAAAAATTTACAGATAGACTGTCCATATTCCCGAGTGAGTCAACTTGTTATGCTGTTTCGGTCGGGCAATAATAAGTAGTTTCAAATCACCACTCAATAGATCACACGGCCACATGACCTTGTACTTCATTAACAGCCAGTGTTTGCAATGAAGTACATACAAGTAAATCAATAAAACGCCTGCATACAAGAGACGGCGCGAAATCGCCCAACGAATAATTGCACACGTCCATTTTAACAATGTTCATCATACGTCGACCAACCTCAAGTGAATCCCATCGCTACTCGTCAAAATAAGCCCCTAAGTGATAAGGAAGTCTGATACTAGTATTTAGCATTGTTTTCGGCCCCAAAATCTCTCTCATACATTACCAGTTCGACTGAAACGCATACGACAGACAAGCGCAAATCTATTACGTTTTATTTCCTCCAGGATAACGACATTCCTAAAAAGGTCAAATGAAGTTTACATCAGTGAGTCTAAAAATTTCTTCAACCGGCCGACTAAAAAGTCCTTCTCATCTTAATTACCTTAGTTCATTCCGTTTTTCCTCACTATAACACTTCGTATCTTCTTTTGATTTCAGGGGGATAATCGATGTGACAGGCAGTGCTTCGATGATACGACAGTCTTCGTTTAGGTAAACCCTACCTATTGACCACTTTCAAATATTTATCTGTGTTGAGCAAGTAACTGTTGTTTCGTCAGACCCTCACCTAGCGATCGGTTTTACTTACTTGTCCTCCAAAACCCGCAGTGACCTTTGTGAATAACCCCTAGAAATGGCTGAACCGACCGTTTGAATTGCGGTAGATGCGTTTCTCCCTCTATGGTCGCCAGTTTCAACAGATTCTCGAGGTGTGACGCTGCTTCTTTGCAGAACTCGTCCATGTTCATCCGTTTTCAATTAGCAACTGTGGTAGGCGTTAAATCAATCACACGGTCGCGGACTCCGTTGCCGCAACCTTCCCAGTAGAGGCCGGAGCAGATTGGCTGCATCAAATTCACATGACATTGTACAGCTAATGACAGCGAACAGTCTATGGTTCAGTCAGCTAGTTTTAGCGTGTATCATCACGGTTTAAGCGCAACACGAATGTGAATGATTGTTAGTGGTAAAACCGGCCGCCGAGATATGCGCAGGCGAATGGGATAGCTGATTGATGCAGTGACAGAAATGCCTAGCAGACGAAGAAGAAAATCGAGCTTGCGCACATCAACAATCCTGACCAAATCGTAAGTCGTGCCACACTTGACTATCGTTCGTCCGACAAATGGATGTCTCAGTAACTCACAAAACTTCCGAAAGGTGACGACGCATCTGAGTTGCTGCTCCGCGAAGACTCCACAGATGGAAACCACGGCTGCTCATGGGACAGAATAAGAGGCGCGTAGGCGCAAAACTCGGAAGAAAATGGCATTACAAAAATGCCTGTAAACACCGTTGAGGTAATCAACAGGAGAATAACTTAGGGCGACTAAGAATCCCAGATGGACGACATAATTCCTACCAGATCGTAAACACATCCAACAATATTTGACCGTCACGTGATATAGAGTCCCACGTGTTGTCAGACCTCACAATCTATGAATGTAGGAAAGATTACGATCGGTTCCAACTCTACAAGTCCGCTGAATCAAGAGCTAAAATAAAACTGCTGACCGCTGGTGGTGCTAGAAACCCCGTGAGATTTAACTGGCATATCGGTAGCCAGTTCAACCGGGTATGCTGCGACTGCCCCTGTCCAGATCTAAGCAGTCCGACTGATCGGCCCGATTTCTGAGCTCTGCTTTGCCACTTTTGAGTTAACTGAAACCTAGTTTCTTTTGATATCGGTAAACTTTATTCACCACATATTAACCATACCACCATCGGTTTACTAGTAATATTCGTCTCTGATCTGTTAGTCAAAGGTGACAACTAATAGGCCACATTTCGAACGGCGAGTGCTACTGCGTCGTTCTAAACTTAGTCGTGTTCATCGGTGAAAAAACAAATACGGATTTCCTGTCAACACATTTTTTTTATCACTGACCCGCCTGTAGCCGATAGTTGATAAAAAAAATACTGAGATGAGGCTTGCCATATTTTAGGTCAGACTTGGTAACTCATGCCATCGGATGATTGATTACCCTGAAGATTTTGCCCGTAACCTCCTACACGTTCAGATGTTCGTACATCATTTCGCGTGTTATCGAAAGGAACGAATGAAACAGTGCTTGAACATACATCTTGCGTGAGAGTTGCGTGCTTCAAATCCCAAATGTTATCAGGTCGCTTGGCAGCAAACAATACCTGAGAAGTAAAGGCCATGGACGCTGTTACAGCTCATACCGGAAGATCATCCTCGGGGTTAGGCAGTCTCACATTGTTGGAAGCACCAGACTAATAGAGTCGTATAGAACCGACTTCCCACGACAGAAGTAGATAAGAACCTATCAAATAATAACCACCCAAATTAACGATTAAACCATCTCTAGTTCTACCTCAGCCGTCTTCGTTGTTAGGTTAACAAAGTTCAGGCAATCCGGCATTATTTGGCCCGCGCTTCCATTGGTATAAAACAAAACAACAAACACCTATGGGTTCAAAAGCTTAAACTGAAACTACGTGGGACGGAAACCCTGTGGGCTAGTAGGGTAAAAATGTTGCTGCTACACTCAGTTTGAAACTAGAACGAATGGCACAATACGTAATTTGGGACAACTATTAAACACATTACTTAACAGTGTAGAAGTTCCGAATATCACTAAGAGCCCGGTAGAATTTGTCATAAAAATATGAACCAGATACGAGATTAGTCAACCGGTGTATGTCAGTACGGAGACGGAGTGAAATAAGGTGTTCTGACGAACCTGAAGTCTTCATATGAAGAGAAAAACTTCACGAATGAACGAAACAACTCAGTGATTACACAGTAATACTATATAACTGAACGATCCTCCGGAATTACCAAAACTTGACTGTGACCACTACCAACGGACGATGGAATCTACGATCAGAAGAACACGACACCCACCTGCATTGTAAACTCCATCGCGCACGCAGAAATCCACGCTCGCCTGACCAGCCAAGTAAACCTCACAGATCGCCCTAATCTACAATAGCATGAGCCAATCACAGATCAGCTAAAAGCATGCGTCGCAGCCCACCAATGGACACTATGGTTGCGAAGTCGGGCAACAGTTTGCAATTACGACCTAGGCTTATCAACTTATAGCAATTGGTCAACTTCGTTCGACCTTGGATTTTCAAGGCGTGGCCGTGTATGGACCAACGCATACGGACAGGCGTGCTGCCCCTTGGGCGTGGGCGAATGGCAATCCCGACAGGCCACGTCACGCGGTTTGCCTGCCGTAGCAAGCGAACGGCCACACCCCCTCTTGGCTCAGACATCGTGGCAGCACACACGCGTTGTTTTGGTGCACCTGGCTTATTTTGACAGGTAGCCCAAAAAATATTCGATATCAATTCCAGCATTTGGTGTATTAAACCGTCACCGTGTTTCGCGCCTGGCATCGGCGCGGAGCAACCAAACCGTCTGAACAGCCAGGTGATCAAACAACTTCTCAAAATACCAATGGTGAGCGTGCAAAGTTGGCCGTTGGTACACGATCGGTAGGCGGCCTGCATCCTGAAAATTAAGCAAATTACCAAATATTGATAAAACTTCGTCAATTCTGATAAGCCAATTATATGGGGACACAGGCCTAGGTAACTATCCCAGTCAAATACGGAGATAATGAGCTAGTTCAGAGCGGAGCCTCTCAAGATAGAACAGATTTAAGCTAGGAAAATTACATCAAAAATTTACAGTCGAAAGTTACTGATGCTGGTGATTACTATAGTGTCGTTAAAAAGTCGCTGCCTTTTCCTGCTAATGAAGTCACTCTGTTCGTTAGACTGAACCTTGAAAATGTTGTCCGCTAACAGCGGTCTTCACTTTAGTTAGGGAGCTTACAGTGACGTTTTCTGTGTGGGCACTTCCCTCCGGGTGGGAAATCCCACTACTCATTCTCATTAGGATCACGTACGCAAGATCGGTTTTCTTGTTCCCGTAGCTTAACAAATTAACTAGTCATTTTCACCATTCCTGCACTGATTTACTGTGCCATCTACTCAAGCCATCACAGACAAGCATGTTAATCGGGACAAAAATGCGCATGACATTTGGCTGTCCTAAGAGTGTGAGGCGTTCTACTGTCACCGTGGTACTTACAATGGTCTAAGTGGTAAATTATAACCCATGGGTTTTGTAGAAATTAGTAATGTGAGTTATTAACTCCAGCGCCATGAAAACGTGGGTGTATCCGACATTAGGTAGACAGGGTCAGATTCGAGTAGAATTTGTCTTCTTTTGTCACATTTTCGACCGCGATCATCGCCTATATCCGGATTCAACTCTGGGGTTCATAAGTCCATAAAACTTTGAATCACCACTCCAGTAATCTGACATTGCGTAGCCTAATCCAGAATCAATACTATGGGAACTCGGCCTAGCAGCATGGCATACATTCTGCCATTCTCAATTCACTTCAGCCTCTTCGATCCCGCTCTGAAAAGGCATAAATTCCTGTCTGCCTCAAATGAATATCGTCATTGTCGCTCAAGATGATGATGATGATGATGATGATGATGATGATGATGA
>QNGE01010364.1:0-10398 GCA_008508345.1 Paragonimus westermani
CACTGAAGATGGAAGGAACCTGATGTTAGAGAAAGTGTATAAGTATTAATCAGAAGTAGAGGGATATCTTCTCCTCCGTGTTTTAGAGCAGCAGGATGAGTGCCATCAGGATCATGTAGGTCAGAAGGCTTGATAATAGCTAACTTGGAGCGTATGAGCCATGGATCATCAGGGACATGGCTAAGGAACGTACTTATACTTACAGGAGAAGGTGGGGGCGGTATTTGTTCTTCAATGTTGAAGGAAACAGCAAAATATGAAGCAAAAACCTCACAGATTGTTAGAGGAGCATCTACAGTAGTTTTCTCCTGCAGTGTGATTACTGAGATGGCAGGGGCTCTCCCATTATTCCTGCGTTTCATCAACTGCATCAACTGCGAGTTCCTATCTGTGCTGTTAAGTGCACGTCCTTCTTCACTCATGTGGAGCATTTTGATTCTATATTCAATTGCATTGGACATTTTGTGCATTTGCATTGTGAGAGAGAAGTCGCATGTTTCCCAGTACCGTGATTTAAGACTGTTGAGTCTGCCTTGCTCCTTCGAAGTGAGACGTATGCTGTTACCGTACACATTACGGTGTTTCGGCTTTCTCGGGGCTAAGCGGTTCATGCAAGATCTGAGGTGTTCATTAAATGTTCTGGTTGCAATACTAGGATCGGAGGTAAGAAGAAATGTGTTCCATTCCAGAGATCTCAGCAGTGTGGTGAACACGTTCCAGTCGACGAATTTAGTTCGACGGTAGTGTATGACGGTCGACTCATTTACCGCTTTTAGGTCGAACATGAAGTTGACTATGTTACGATCACTTCCTGGAAATTGTTTCAAGACTGATACAGCAGCAGAAGAGATGCCTGTGGTGGAGATGAGGCCTGGAGTGTGGTCTTGTCTTCTAAGCGCTAAAACATGTTCGCGTTCGTTTGACGCATGCAAGAAACTTGGCTTGATTTGCAGGAGCAGAGAGAGAAGTCCAGGAGATATTTGGCATGATAAAGTCTCCGCCAATTATTTTGTGATGTAAAGGTTGATACAAAGTTTACTCCATTAATAAGGTTCGTCATGTCGTCCTGAGTAGCGTTAGGTGGTCTGTAGACACATCCTAAGGGTAATTCACAGGGACCAGTCAACATTAACAGCCACAATGATTCATCTATCATACCAAGACATGGCTCATCGAGTATGGCCGCAGAATATTGCTCCGTTAGGTAAATTAGAAATCCTCCACCTCGTCCTTCGTCACGCTTTCTGCAGAACATGTGATTACTTATGATGTTTAGTTGTGTGTCTGGAGTCTCAGGGGTGCACCAAGCTTCAGTGACTAGGATAATATAAGGTTTATATAATAATATAAAGGATCTAAATATATGCATTTTATTAAATAGCGAACGTGCATTGAAAAGCAGCAACGTAGTGCATTTTTCTTGTTCGGCACCATTCTTATACTTTCAAAAATGTCTAAAACAGAAACATCTTTGTGAATCAAGAATTCTGGCTACAATGCTTGGTCTGATGTACTTGTAATGAGCCCACTAGGGACTGATCGAGTGTCATCTGCGTTTGTGTCTATGACAGGAAGTGTTGGAATAGTGCGAGTAAGGTTTGGTTGGGCAGTGGAACAATGGAGGACGGAGTTGGCAGGGGAGGTTTGAATGGTATGTGTCCCACTAAAAAAGGGTAAGGCTGAGGTCAATTGGTCATGCCCGCCTGCTCCTTGTCAACGATACATCACGGGTTGCGTTTAAGCGAACATTCGAAATGTAGGGTCCATCCGTATTGAATGGGTTTTTGAACATAGGATAAACAACTTCAGATGGACTCTGGTTTAGTCTTGCATGAATAGATGCGCCACGCGAGAGACTGCTATAACCAGGCAGAGGCCTGTAATCGCGGGATGTTAAGAGATGCGTCATTTCAGTCGCTAGGTACGGGTCCGTGTTTTCTTGCCTGTTTATTCCCTTATGATGCACAGGAGGAAACCCCTGACGACCAGTAGGATGGTGATTTGGAGAGGGTTTGTTATCACGGTTTGTGGTTTCCCACGGGATTGGTTCGAAATTGGGACACCAACTTGTTTTTACTAATAGACTGGCGGTGTCCTGTTTCATTTGAGTCAGTTTCCGCGCATATAGGTTGCGGCCTAGACACCCCATTGATTTTTATATGGACACAGTCATTCGTGTGCCTTCTTTTGCCAGTTGGTTTCTCGACCGGGCTATCCCCAACGCTCGGCACGCTGTTGAAACTCTCAAGATTTACTGTAACATCGATTAGGTCAGCGAATTTGTTCTGTTTGATGGAGTCAGCATTGTCATTAGGGTCGCTGGTGCATTCGGGACTGGGGCAACAGGGCAACACTGCGCGATCTTTGGAAGCCAGCTTGTCATCTTTGGATATCGTTGTATCCTGTTCCGATGTATCTTGGATCACACGGTTAGAGACGGAGACGGGTTTTCTGCCCAGTATAGTTTCCAACAATCTGTTCCAAGGGGCGTTCTGTCCTCCATAAGTTTTAACAGTTTATGCGAGGTTTTAGACTTAATAAGGTCCTGGCTTTGTATGAACTGTTTTGCATTCGCCTCGCTATGAAATTTGAATAACAGCGGGCAGCTAAACTTTTGTGTCTTCTTGTCAAGGCGGATGCAGGTATATGATGTTGGGTCTATTCCAGTAACCTCCGAGAGTATCTTTTTAATGCTTTCTAGGTGCAGCTCATCTGGCACATTGAATACGATAGCATTGTTTGAGCAACCCATCCGTTTTGTGATTTCTGTTAACAATGTGTTGACGAACACACTAGGACTCCGGAAGTTATCCATCTTAGGACTTTCTGGCACTTTGAAAATGTAAGACAATGAAACAAGATTCTCTTTTAGGGAATCAAGTGCAGTGTGACTTGCTCTTAATTGAGCAAGCTCTGCTTCTAGCTTAGAAACCTCAACAAATAAATCCGCCAATACATTATGTAAAGGAACTGAACAGTTTTTAGACTGAGGAGTGGCAACCACCGGGTAATCTCTAATCTCTTTAACGGCAGTAACCTTAGAAGAGCCTACATAGCTTGTGGACCTACAACCTTTGCCTTTCAAACGATCAACATCGGCTTTAGAGCACGATATTGTGGCTTTGGCACCAGCGGATCTTGTATGACGAGTGATTTTAATCACCATGTTTCGTAAACATAATTATATTATTGGATAGACTTGAACGTAAGAGGAATGTGACCAGATTATATAGAATAATAGTTTCACCAACAAAAATTATAAGGGAAAATTAAAATGAAATAATCACGCACTTTGCAAAACGTGCGCCTGCAGGTTTTGTTACACTTGGTAACCAAACTTGTGCAAAATGCACACACTGTGAAAACCCTTGTTCCTAAATTAGGTGTTCAAACAACAGACCTATAGAAGACGACAGGAGCAATCGTGAGTCAAAGGCGCAGTAAGACATGCCCACGGCTTCCATTTTCGGAAAGAAGATCGCACCAACAAAACCACGGCACTCTACTTCACAGCTAGACCTTTTCACTTGGCGGGAACTATGTCATTTACCTACCGTGACAATGGAAAAAGCGTTCTGACAAATAAAGCGGACTGCTTTCTTCGAGTGTGCGTCAGAGTACACAACAAATAATGAACTGACGGTGCAGTGAACATATGGACGTGTGGAAACATATCATGTTCAACAAGTCCAGCAGGTCAGTTCCAGATCCATGAGTTTCTTAACTTGCAGGGAACCGCTTATTTATCCTAAAGAAACCTGATTCTGGATAAAATTCTACAAGCGGCCTACGGTTAAAAAGAAAGACGACGAAAAGTATAAATAGCGCGAAGTTAAGCAACTCTAACCAAAAGGCAGCGAAGCCAAAAATGGAGACAGTGTACCACGTGAAATCAGTAGGAACCCGACGGAAACAACAAACTATAAAAATGAAGCTAGGTTGATCAGCATAACATGTGGTTTTCGCAGTTCTCATGGCAGGCCGATTTGGTCTCAGACTACAGTGACCTGGGCGGAAGAACGACTGCCATTAACCATCAACGCGATTGGTTTACATTACACCAAATCATAATCTATTCACGCATGTAATATCTAGTGATAGCCAAGAGAAATGGGACCAGGAGGCGTGTGAGTGGGGCCGCCGTGTGCAACTGAACAATGGCAGTCAGCCAATCGATTGGATAGCACGAAATTGTAACCTTTGCACATAATAATAATAATACAAAAAATAATGGTATATTTCTCAACGCATCTGTGGGAAACACGCTCGGGTAAGCGTGATCAGTACACACATTTTAACATGAACCACATAACGTTCACACAACTGTCATTTGTACAATACACCCTTTGTGGAAATAGAATAATAAAGCGGACAAAATAGTAAACGAAAACTGGTTAATGAAGAGTCAGATGGGTCATTTGCTTCTGAAAAAATAATTCTCAAGATTCTCGATATTCAATAAAAAATGTCCACTTGTTACAACAATCGTTGCGTCAGCAGGTTAATGTTGGCCTATGGTCAAGGTCATACAAAAAGAAAGATTTTCCATGATGGAGAACCTGAATAGTCGAAAAATTTCGCCATCCGTTGATGTAGACAGCCTCGGAAAAATATGTGGAAACTTTTGGGAAGATGAAGGAAATAGGTGGGTTCCAGTTTATCCGAAATTTCACGGCACTCGCGAATTGTCCAACGGTTACGGAATTTCGATTCTCCGGACGTTATGGATTGTTGTCTCGCATTAGGATGTTCCGTTGAATCAAGAATGGAAGGCAAAATTACGTGATAAGCAGTAGAACGTAAAATGGTCATGTGACGTTTTCTGACTAAATCTTTTATATAGAATTTATAATTTTGTGTTAGTCAGTAAAGTATATATCTCTAACAGATAATTGTTATCGTATAACGCGAAAGGTGATCGATTCACAGATTATCCTAGTATATGACTCCAGCCGAATTTGGATGTCGATTTAGTATGTACGGCCATTATGTAGAATGGAGAGATGTTTAGCAAAACGGGAAGATTATCAGGTGGTCTGTTAGGATAGGAAGAGGCACATATTTATATATGATCATATGTGGCGAACAGGTCAAGCTGTATATATTCTCTAAATTGTTTTAACTTGCACAGCTACCGCGTAGTAATTGATAGCTACACATAGGTGATAATCGCTAAGTGTGGTATGTGCTGATACTAACTATTCGGCCATGCGACATTTTATTATCCTTCCAAACTCGCTAAAACAAATTGAATTATGGTTAATGGGACGATAATTGTTGATGGTATGCTGCAAACCACCTTTGTAACCGGGCTGAATTTTAGAATTTTTCTAATGGAGAGCGAAGGAACATAACGATAGGGGAGAGCGAGGTCATCCTCTCCGTGTTTGAGAGCAACAGTGTGTATACCCTCTGAATCAGGAAGATAGGAGGGACTGATAGTAGCTAACTAAGAGCGTATTCTTACTGCATCAGCAGTAACGTGGTTTGGGAAGGTGTTTGTTTTTACAGGGGCAGGTGAGGGCAATACATTTTCTTCAATGTTGTATCACCTGATGATCTTTTTGAGTGTGGTCCGAAAAACATCTAGCCGTCAGATGCGTAATACGTAGATAGCCAATCTGCTGTCTAACGCCCCTCGAGAACAGCCCGCTTGAAACGGTTTGTTATATGGTTCACTCACAAGATTATTTTCTCTTTGACTACGTCCGTCTTGCAACAGATCTCACCTTTTTGCTACTGTTTAATTATTCGATTTTGTATTGCTTGTAAATATATACAGTGATCGCGCATAACCAAACGTGCTTCTCACATATGCGTTGAGAAATTTATTATTATTATTATTATTATTATTATTATTATTATTATTATTATTATTATTATTATTATAATTAAGCAGCAAAATACGAATTGAAGGCCTCGCAGATTGTTACTAGATCATCTATGGTAGTGTTGTTCCGCAATGTAACTAATGAGATAATAGGGTATCTTGTACAGTTTCTGTATTTAAATAACTGCATCAACTCATATCTCTCCTCTTTGATGTTCAGCACACGTTCTTCCTCAATTTAGGTGGAGCATTTCGGTTCTAGTTTCTATTGTGTCAAACATTTTGTGCACTTGAATAATAAGGGAGAAATCATGTGTTTTTCGGTATCGTGATTTCAGATTTTTGAGCTTACATTCATCTTTCGGAGTGAGGGTCCAGCTTTTATCACGCACACTACGACGTTTTGATCTTTCCAGGGCTAAGATATTCATACAAAATCTGAAGTGTTCAGTTGATACTTCTGCCGCAATGCTAGGGTCAGAGGTCAGAAAGAATGTGTTCCACACCTATGACCTCAACAGAGTGGCGAACTCATTCCAGTCGATTGATTTTATCTGGCGATAACTTATGTTGTTCGACACTTTCACAGCTTTTAGGTGGAACATGAGGTGGATCACGTTGTGATCATTTCCTGTAAACCGTTCTAGGACGGATGCCTCAGCAGAAGAGATACCTGTTGTGAAAATGAGATCCGAAGTGTGGTCTAGTCTGGTAGGTGCTTAAAAATGTTGGCGCCTACCATTTACTTGGATACATGCAAGAAACTCTGCTTGATTTGTAGGGGCTGTAAAGGAGATCCAAGAGATATTGGGCATATTGACATCTCCACCAGCTATTTTGCACTGTGTACGCAATGCTGATACATAATTCATTTAATTATTAAGATTGATCATGCCGTCATGAGAGGCGTCAGGAGGTCTGTAGACACATCCTAAGAGTAGTTCACTGGATTCAGTTGATACTGATAGCCACAGTGAGTCATTAATTCCACAAGACACGGCTCGTGCAAAAATGCACAATACTGCTCCTTCAAGTAAATTAAACATCCACCGCCACGTGCTGCACCGCAAAGTTTACGGAACATATGATAACTTAAACATTTAGTTGTGTGATTAACGTCTCATGGGTACGCCAAGCTTCAGTGGCCAGAAGTATGCAAGGATTATATAAGAAGATGAAGGATCTAAAAATTTGCATCTTATTGACAAGTGAGCGTGCATTTAAAAGCAATAAACTTAAAGCATTCTCCCTCTTCGACGTCATATTAAGAACTTTAAAAATTCCCGAAGCAGAAGGGTCTTTGTGATTCAGAGACATTGGTGACGTCCGTTTGTCTGACGCGGTTATGATGAGCCAATCGATAACTAATTGAACGTCCTCTGCGTCTGTGTCCATGAGAGAAAATTTTAGAAAAGTGTCAGCAAGGTTTATTGGGGCAGTGGTGATATGGGAGGTGGACTGGGCGGAGGAGGTTTCAACGGAGTGTGACGCAATGAGAGTCCAAGGATGGAGGGGATATCCCAACATATTACAACCCTGAGGTACTGAGGCGGGCGGACATGGATGGGACTGAGGCCATGCTGATGTCTAATCAGCTTTGTCGACTATGACACGTCTGTTATACGGGCAACTGAAAGCAATTGAACGAAATCCTGGTGGTCCGAATCGGAGTTTTCAGGATTTTGTGCAAACAAGCCTTCCACGTTGTGACGCCGATTTTAGATCTTATGAGTACTCGCAGTTGAACCGGACGGCCTAGAAAAAGTGATCCGGTCGAGCGCTCGAGAGTTCAGTGAGAACCAGTTGCGCAGCCGTGAATGGAAGCACGTGGTATACAAGGTAACCATCGGTGCCATAAGTCGCGATGATACGGCTGTGTGGTGTTTCAATATATGCGGCTGCGAATGCGCTGTTCGTCTTGGGTCTACAGGTCATCAACTTACTCATAGTACACCGTCGGCCAAGAGACAACGAGTACATCAGGCTCAAGTAGGTTGTGCCAGTTATCCATTTTCCTCGTTCGCATCCACCAACGCCTACCGTGGCTTGACAACTCACCCGCTCATCTCTCCAGAAACCTAGGCCTCTGCGTTCTTTCACTTTTCATTTTCTTCAGCTCTGCTGTATTGTGTAATGGATGCGCTGTCCGTTTATCAGTCCAACCTTGAATTCGGTTCTTCCTCTTCACAGTTTCTACCATGTTTTACCATACATTCCTGAAGTGAACTACCTCCTACATTATATTTTCAATCTTCTCAGTTTAGATCTTACCACTGGAGTCTG
The DNA here is from genome assembly GCA_008508345.1 of Paragonimus westermani. Classification (NCBI taxonomy): domain Eukaryota; kingdom Metazoa; phylum Platyhelminthes; class Trematoda; order Plagiorchiida; family Troglotrematidae; genus Paragonimus; species Paragonimus westermani. The sequence goes on from QNGE01010364.1 coordinate 8,114, forward strand.
TTTATTTTCCAATGGTCATGCTATTTCAACTGTCAAATCAGTCCGCGACCTAGTTATAAGTTACTCAAACGCATTCAATTTTGCTGAACATATATCTTTCCTAGTAGCTAAAACTAGACGAACGATTCGATATATTAAGCACTCGTTCTTCTTTCCTGCAGCTCGACTGCATCTTTATCAGCTGTGCGTACGACCACAACTTGAGTACTGCAGGTTCAAATATAGTCACTTGCGCACGTCTGATAGACTAGCTCTGGAAAGTTTCCAACGCGCATTTACGAAAGGCTCAGTGGGTTATCCGTCTTCTTTGAACTACAGAGAACGTTAACAGACGCTTAAACTGGATCCTCTTTGGCTAGGGCGTCTCAAGCTGAACCTTGCGCTCATATATAGTCTAGTTTATAGCAGTAAATTTACTGTCAAACTCGCGATTCGCCTTCAGCATAGCTCAAAATGCAACATCAGGAAAGAAGAGTTCACTTTGACAACTCCTAAATCCCGTAGAAAACTCCGTTCGAATTTTTTCTGTGTGAAATATACCCACATTCGGAACAAACTCCCACATGCAATGGAAACCAGTAAGAATGTATATCAATTTGAACAGAGCTCAGAAACTCTCCTGACATTAAAAAACGTCATGTTGATTTTCACACTGCTTGAAGATGATATCTTTGAAAACGAACCTAATAACATCTAACCATTTGATCTAATCTAATAATAACGGAGGGTGAATCTATGCCACATGATGTAGCGCCACACACACTTCAAACTGATCAAAGCTATCAATTTAGCCATTTGATATCTTCCTTATTCCGAAACTTATTAGTTCTCCAGCTGGGAAGATGTTGTTCACAGCTCTGTCGAAAAATTGCAACTGCATAACAGAACTACAGCCGACATAATACAACATCCCCGTTAGTAGTAACCAAATCATCCTGGTGCTCTTACTATACATATAACGATTGACAGGTGTGTATTGCTATCAGTCACCACGCAATAGCAGTGCAAGTTAAAACAGTTTAGAGAATATATACAGCTTGACCTGTTCGCCACATATGATCATATATAAATATGTGCCTCTTCCTATCCTAACAGACCACCTGATAATCTTCCCGTTTTGCTAAACATCTCTCCATTCTACATAATGGCCGTACATACTAAATCGACATCCAAATTCGGCTGGAGTCATATACTAGGATAATCTGTGAATCGATCACCTTTCGCGTTATACGATAACAATTATCTGTTAGAGATATATACTTTACTGACTAACACAAAATTATAAATTCTATATAAAAGATTTAGTCAGAAAACGTCACATGACCATTTTACGTTCTACTGCTTATCACGTAATTTTGCCTTCCATTCTTGATTCAACGGAACATCCTAATGCGAGACAACAATCCATAACGTCCGGAGAATCGAAATTCCGTAACCGTTGGACAATTCGCGAGCGCCGTGAAATTTCGGCGATTTGTGGAAATACTGGAACCCACCTATTTTCCTTCATCTTCCCAAAAGTTTCCACATATTTTTCCGAGGCTGTCTACATCAACTGATGGCGGAATTTTTCAACTAATCAGGTTCTCCATCGTGGAAAATCTTTCTTTTTGTATGACCTTGACCATAGGCCAACATTAACCTGCTGACGCAACGATTGTTGTAGCAACGTTGTTCATTGAATTTCGATAAGTTCGAGAACCATTGTTCTAGGATCAAGTAAGCCAACGTCCCCTTTTTAAACTGGAGTTTTCCTCCGTTATTTTGTCTGCTTTATCACTCTATTCTCATAATGGATGTATTACAAAATCACCGGTTATTTGTACGCTATGGGGCTAACTTTGAAACGTGTGTACTGACCACGTTTATCCGAACGTGTTTCTCACAGATGTGTTGGAAATATACCATTATTATCAGTAGTAGTAATCTATTTGCACCTTATATTCCAGCTGCCATACGTTGATTCTTGGACGAATATAGCCTATCATACGGGTCTCACGCTACTCTGCTTCTGACAAGAAGTCTTTGTTTTGCATTGTCGATTCTGGCTGTTCGTAACGATTTATTCGCCAAGCAACTAGGTGATGGAAGAGATCCTATGTCCTGAGAGGTTTAACATCGATTCCAGTGCAGTTAACGCTCACAAAGAACAGAATCACTAGTCTGCACGTCCGCTAACTTGTCACCCCTTCGTTAACTTGTCTCAATCCCAACAAACCGATCACCTTGATCAACCACATCTCGTCCTCAGCCTATGAACAGCCCTCTAATGCGAGAGTTATGAT
>QNGE01010365.1:0-10398 GCA_008508345.1 Paragonimus westermani
CCGGGATGCTAACAGGTATCATAATGCGAAGGCTTTTGAATTACAGATAGAACCATAGGAGAAGAACAGGCGTCTTTCCAGCATGATCGCGAGCGTGTCGATCAAATCTTTACCATAGGACATTGAAACATCAACATTTCTTAGCCAACGGCCGTGATGATTTTGGGTTCAAAACTGCTTTTGACTCGGCTGCTCAACGCACTCTCTGGGACTGTCTCCATCGCAGTGAAGTATGCTAATTTGTTGAAATCATTTTATTTCCGCTCTCAGTGCAGAGTGCGCATTTATTGGCAGTTTTCTCGAGCTTTCCTTCACACCACGTGGCGGTCAGCGTGATGTGATGGACGACGTTCTGGAAGGTCTAACCTGATTTTCCGAAGATCTTTGAGTGGGGATTCTACCAATTAGTAAGCTAAGTGTGCGGACGAAATTGCATTATTTAGTTCTTCTGTAGAGAACACACAAGCCTTGTTGAATGGGTTAAACAGGTGGCTGGTCTGTGTGGTGTACATTTGGGGCATTCAAAGGAAATCGACTTTGTTCTTGTTACTGCAGGCAGGCTGCTCGAGACTGCTGTTTATATAACGTACTTGGTGTACTTTTGAGAAACATGATTCCGCGATAGAGAAGGTGCACAATTTTCACTGGTTACGTCATTTACTTCCCATGCTGACGGGATGTTAGAGGCGCCGTGCAGTGTTCAAAGTGGTTGCTGATAGTCAGGCTATGAAACCCTTAATCGTTCTGTTCTGCAAGGTTGATGAGTGCCGGCCACCATCCATATCGCTGAATGGAAGCTGTCTAATATATCATTTGTATCACAGTCAATGGCAAACCTGTATCTGCAAAATTGTTGACTCTTCTTTCTCATGAGACTCAACTACTCTTGATTGTTCATTTTCTTTTTGTCTTCCTTTTCTACGTTGCGCTTTTGTACGTATGTATTACTCTACACCTTCGTGGACTCTTGTCAGAAACAATGGTACTCCAAGTGACTCAACCCACGGGTAGAACTCAGCCGAAAATTGATTGATTGATAATCCTGGCGCAGTTCTCCGATGTCAATCTCTGTCGTTCGCTTCATTGTGAGCGTACATTGCGCTTGTCTGCCAATCATTAGACTCAAGCCACCGGCCAAGCCGACATTGGAATTGTCCTGAGCGCATACACAGAGAAGGCGCTGCTGGATTAAACATCCGCCAATAGCCGTCTTTACGCCTATCGCAAGTGCTGTGTTTGCTACGGCGTGTACCTTTATGGGGTTTAGTTCAGACACAGCCAAAGGGGATTTTTATTGTCAACTTACTAACCTCCTGCATACTATACAATGCACAAACATTATGGAAATGTATGGAAACCTAACCGCTCAAGTAGATAGTCTAAGTGTTGAAAAGCTTGACTCACGTGGCTCACACTCTCACGGTACTCGTCGAACAAACGACGACGGTCGTGTTTTGCTTCTCTGTGCTGGTAAGCGTCTGTTTCTGGTAACTACCAATTTGCGGCGTTCTAGTCGTCAACACGCCACCTGGTGACTTCTATCCTCAAGTCAGTCGTGGACGCAGGTTGGCTACATGGCCGTCATCTATTTGTGGCATGTCTGTTTCCAAGGTTGTAGGTCAATTTGGTGAACCTGTGTGAATTCAGATCATGTACTGGTATTTGTCAAGTTCGTTGTGCGCTTTGGTGAGAAGTCACCTTGTCGTCAAAGTTAAATGAACATCTAAACTAGTAGAGACGCAAGCGCTTTATAATTACTTGAGCGCGCTTGCTTCTAGTCTAGAACTTCACCAACTAGGTGACATTAAAGCACATTAGACGCACATAAGACGTACAGTGCATAAGTATGGTATCGCCTCGTGTGACACCACTACTCGTGCAGCTGCCAGCCGCTTGACTTCTATTCGATCGCCTATTTTGAACTCCTGAAGCAAATACGAGAGGATTGTGAAACATGCCGGCAACGTGCTATCGAGATTGAGGTGGTCGCTTCCACCGGGAATTCGAAGACTTTTCCATCCCATCCTAGTAACTGGCAGCAAGAAGTCAGGTGTGAGTGAGGTAGTCTGCGAAGTCAGTGATGAACCTGCTCATAACTCGCCGCAACGCGTAGGACGCTGGGCTGAGCACCTCCAACAGCAGTTCAATTGGTCTCCCGCACCATTGACCGCGTCTTCGGGCTGTACCTGTGCTCATTGGTCTGTTGATGTTTCTCCTCCCTCGGGAACAGAGGTCTCAATTGAGACCAAGTTTCTGAAATGTCACAAGGCACCCAACTCAGACGAACTCTCTCCTTTTTTGTATGTGGGGGTCCAGGTTTAGTTAGTAAACTGGCGGCTCTGCTCTAAAAACACTGGTCCAATGAAGTTGTTTCTAATGACAGGTTTGGTTAACACAGTCCTGTTGGGATAATGCCACAATTAACCCAAAAATGTTGTTTCTTCTTCATCATCACTGTATGCGCCTCCGCTTGAACAATATAAATACGGTGGGGTTTTTCAGTGTATTTTGAACACGTTTGGTTGAGACCAAATATACTCTTGGCTGAAGGTTCCCTGTCTTCTTCATTTGCGGTAGTTCGTGCGTCGTCGTATAGTCCGTGATAACGCAGATCGTTAGTGCAACCGTCGTAGCTAAGTCGGGTTATCGTAAACGCTGAGCGTTAGTGGTTTTGCATCAATTGTCAACCCACGCGGTTCATAGCACGTCCCCATTTTCATAAAGGGCCAGCGCACTTCGTGTGCGAGGGTGTAACCTGACTCTTGCTATGTCGAAGTTATTCGCTTCTTAGACTAGGTGAAACACGCGAACAGCATATCCATAAAGAGCGAACGAGGTTTCGTTCTGACCGTGGTTGCATATGAAAGAACGAAAATGGTCTTTTTAGACATAAGACGGGTCACCGATTAACTTGAAAAAGCCACACTCTGGGACATTCTATCGAGGATGGGTGTATCTGATAAGTACATCGACCCACCGGAAACAATTTACTGTCAAACCTTGGGTCGGATTTGGGTGTATTGCAACGTACCGCCGATCTACTACACATCAAGGGGGGACCGCAAACCCTCGTCCATTGGCTTGAAAGGTTCTCACAGTGTCTGTTCCCGATCATCGGCGTCTCCGAAACCTTAACGGTGTGTGATGGGAACACTGTGTCGACAATGACAAAGTTCGGACCATGTTGGACCTAATGGCCTCGTCTCCCAGGCTTCGTTGGCTTAGTCACATCTTGTGAATGTCAACCCCACCGTTTGCCACTCTGCTTTGTTTGCGAGTTGTCGGTTAGGCTAGAAGCGGCAGCCTGGTGGCTAACATATGACTTCTGTGTATGAAGGCACCTACACCGAAGCTTCCTTCAGCAGGACGTTCCCAGCTTCGTGGCTAGGGCCAAGAGAAATTGAACTCCTTTAGTTCGGGGCGATACTTAATATATCGAAGAATAGAATTCTGTGGCGCTTGTGTTGCGAATCTCTGTGTACATCGGTGTAGTGTATTCTCTCCGTCTACATTCCTTTCTTCCCTTACATTGTACGACGTCTTTCCTCCTTTCATATATTTTGGCACGTTCGACATTCTGTATTTATATCGTGTTAACTGTTATATATATATATATATATATATATATATATATATATACATAAACTCAGTTCCATAATGTGTCAGAAGCTGACCAGCCGAAAACCAACAAATGTCTTTTCAACTAATGAAAATAAAACGCTGCGGACACTCATGAAGAACGACTAGATTGTCATTCTACCCACAGAGAAAGGCAACGCCATAGCCATATTGAACAGACAGGATTACAAAGACAAAGTGAACGATCTTCTAAAAGACTCCACAAGGTATGAACATGTCACAGGAGAACCTACGAAAAGTCTGAAGACTAGGATCACCAAAACTGTGACAGCTCTAAAGAGAAAGAAATCACTCAGAGGAACAAGCTGAACACCTTAGACCAATTGAGAGACCAGTGCCGTGATTATACGGGCTACCCAAGGTCTAAATGGATCAAATATCAGTGAGACTAATCGTTGCATCCAGGACGGCCCCAAACTACCAATTGGCGAACTTTCTCTTTCGTATTCTCCGGCCATATTTACCTCACGACCATCACGATGCAAACAGCTCATCAGATTTCCTAAGACAGATTAAGGGTCTGGAATTGGAAGAAGACGTCGCTTTTGACTAACATACCGAAGAAACTTGCGATAGAAAGTCTGAAGCATCTTACAAGTAAAGACGATAGCCACTGCAATAGGACGAATCTCTCTCCAAAGGAATTGATTCATTTAGTAGAACTCTGCATAAGAGAGGCACACGAATGAGCTCACTTATATCGGGAATACTTGCAGACGCCGTAATGATACACTTCGAATCTGAAACCTTTTAGACATTCACACCTAGGATGTGGCTTCGATATGTGGATGATACATTTGTTGTTTTGCCTCGAACTCAGCTTGACCAGTTCCACAACTGTTTGAATAACGCAATAGACAGAATAACCTTTACACGCGAATAAGAAAATTCACGCCTGGCGTTTCTCAATGTATTGATCATAAGACGACCTGATGGCAAGCTTGAAACTACTGTCCATCGTAGACCGACAACTGATGTCACTCTCAGATTCGATAGCAATCATCCAGCCTGTCAGCTTAAAAGCTGCGTGCGACCATTATTTGGACGTGCAGACAAGCACTGTAGCTCGTCCGATAAGAACAAAAACACCTGTTCAAACTGTTCGCTTCCAATAGGAACACTAAGGATTTTGTAGAACCACAGTCTGGCAAGGTATGCGCGATTCCAACAGTATGCGGGGGAGACAGGCAAGCAGCTGCGCAAACGCGTGCACGAACACAAAGTGGCGGTGCGACGAGCCGACTCTAGATCATAACTGTGGCACCACTGCGCGGACACAGGTCACGAGGTCAACATGGACCGTGCAAAAGTGGTCACGCGGGCGAAAATGAAGGGGAACGGCTTGTACTGAAAGCTCTGTATTCGCGGAATTCGTTCAACCGACACGTCGCCATAGACAGCCACTACTTCAGCATTTTTGACGCTGAAACGAGCGAAGACTGACCGACAGGCGGACACGGTGAGCGGCAGAACGATCTCATTCAGACACATTTATTTGTTTGATGACGGATCCTAGTGTGGATTTGAAGCGCCACAATAAATCGTCCACCACTCAGTATGTTCCCCCCCCCGCCTTTTTTCAATCACTGTAAGTATGTACTTATGTATAAACAAAGCGAGTGACTAAGCTGGTTGATGCTCAACTGTTAAAGTGCTGCTTCAAGTCGAAGCATTCCTACCCCCATGTTTCTTGTTGCTGACATTCCGTTTGAGAGTGTGGAGAGTCTCGCTTACTTGGGTAGCACTGCCTCGTCAGTATGCACTGCTGCTGATGGCTTGTTAGCGAAAATGGCCAGGATACGTGTTATCTTTGGCAACTGGCTTCATTTGTGGCGCCGACAAGATCGCTGGTTATTTTTAAAAGGAGGGGTATTGTTACGACCCTCTGAGAGAGGAAGACAAGAACGAAACACAAAGACCGCGAGCAGTACCTCGATCGCGAACGAAACGCAACGATATCGCAAACGATACGAATAATCGGAACGCAAGTACTCGGACCCAACTCTCGCAAGAAAGGAAAAAGACGGCCTTCAAACGAGCTATATTTGCTGCTCAGCCCGAAGGCAAAACAGTGGTTCAAAGCGGCTGTATTTATAGGTTTTCGGTGGCCTTGGTCCTAGGACACTGAACGGGCCATTCAGAAGCAGGCGCGCGAACTCGAATCTTCCAGAATGATGGCAGGCATTCGAGTTCTCAAAATCGAAGCATGTATTTCCCTTGGGAAATATAGCGAGTTTTTTTGGGAAAGAGTGCTTTTCCCAACACCTCCCCCGTTGAGACTTATTGGTACCGCCGTTTTCGTGGGTCGAGCTTCATTGGACAAGTGGGCTTGCGTTTTCGGTCCGTCCATCGTCTTGGCTGCAAGGCAATCAGCTCCCTGTTCGGTCTCGGCGTTGAGGTCGCTGGGGTAACGGTCTCGGGAACTTGCTGTGTTGGGCGCTTGATCTCGAAAGTGTCGAGAAGTAAGTCCAGTGGCATTTGGTTCTCTACTCGCACAACGTTTGCGGAATAGCGTGGGCGAAGTTGGTTAGCGTGGCGCACCCATATGTCGCCTCCGACGTTGACGTCGTAGAGGACCGAGCCGCTCTGATGCTTGACCGTCGCTGCTATCCAGTGGGAGTGACCTGGCCGATAATCTCTTGCGTAAACTAGATCACCGACGGCAAATCTACGTCGGGGTAGCAGCTTCTTATCTTCGGGAGGTTTTTCTACTGGCAGCATGGCGTCGAATGTGGTCCTCAGCTTGCGGCCCATGAGAGCTTCGGCGGGTGAAAGTCCACCGGGAATCGCCGGATTCGGGGTGGTTCTGTAAGTGAGCAAGGACCTTTGCAGCACTTCTTTGGTCGGTCCCTCCCCGCGGGATTTCATACGAGCTCTCTTGAATGTGTCGGCGAAGCGCTCGGCTTGACCGTTCGATTGTGGGTGGTACGGTGGCTTCGCTGTAGAGGACTGCAATCGATTGCAGATATGTGTGATTGATAATTCTGTCAGGCCGAGTTGTTCAAGCCAGTCGAGACCAAGTAGATTGAGATTTGCATCGGAGAGGTAACAAACTCCATCAATGGTCTTGTTCTTGAAACTGACACGACAATGCAATTGCCCAGTTAATTGCACTGTACCACCACAGGCACTGGTGGCGGAAAGGGATGTCAGCTGGACTGGCGGGCGGCCAATTGCTTTCCACAGGCGATTGGAAATGATTGTAATATCGGATGCAGTGTCGAGCTGCAGACGAGCTGGGTGTCCGTTGATCAGTACGGACACAAACTTCCTGCGTGAGACGACATCGACTTTGAAAGAGGTAAGTAAGCTGTTGGACCTCGTACTTGGTTTGGAGTGAGGTGGGCGTGGCCGCTTCTTAGTTGTGCGTTGACTGCCCGGAGTACGTGATTGACAATACCCGTCTTTGTGGCCCACCTTTTTGCAACGCTGACAGCGGTGTTGCTTGAAGGGGCAGTAACGCGTGTAGTGCCATGCGCCGCAGTGCCAGCATGGAGAGGGCGGCGACTTCTTGGAGGGAGGGTTCCTTGGGCGGCTCGTGTGGGAAAGTTGTTGCTTTTGCCTTGGATATGAAACTGTGTTGACAGAGGTTGTGGACTGAGCAGGATTCTGGACCAAGGCAGAGTCGTGTTTCAGGTTCAGCAGTCGATGACCTTCAGTGGTGAGATCCTGAAGGGTAACTGACTCGTCTTGTTGGATCCGATTGAGCAGGCGTGTACGGAGGTCAGCATCATTGGGGGACTGGAGGCCGCAGACAAAGATGAGGCATTTGAATTGATCCTCCGTGAGGGAGGATAGCTTGAACCTCTCGCATTCGCGATTTACGGTGCCAGCATAGGTGACAAGATCATCCGAGTCCCGTTTGGTCAGCTTGAGGCAGTGGTACCGCAAGTTGAATAGAGATGACTGGTCACCGAATATCTGCGACAGAATACTGACCGTCTCATTGAAATTGATATCGCATGGGCTCTTGGGCAAAATGAAATTGGCGTACCGTTCGTGCTCCGCAGGGCCAAGTTTGCGGAGAAGAAGCCGGACCTTCCACGAATCGTCCTGGTTGGCAAATTCGATACGAAACAGGTCATCGTACCGACGGAACCAAGAATCGAATGTCACGTTCGCATGCGGGTCGTAGACGAATTCGGAGATACCCGTGGCCAAACTGTCCACAGATTGCGCACCACCAGATTGTGCGGGTTGGCCCATACTTGTATTGGACAACCGTTGGGCAAGCATCTCCATAAGCTTCATCTGTTGCTGCAACAGCAGCTTAACGTCATCAACGTCCAACGCCATTGATCAGAAATGACACCGTCGCCAACTGTTACGACCCCCTGAGAGAGGAAGGCAAGAACGGACAGGAAGACCGCGAGCAGTATCACGATCACGAATGAAACGCAACGATATCGCAAACGATACGAATAATCGGAACGCAAGTACTCGGACCCAACTCTCGCAACTTAGAACCCCCCAACAAGAAAGGAAAAAGACGGCCTTCAAACGAGCTTTATTTGCTGCTCAGCCCGAAGGCAAAACAGTGGCTCAAAACGGCTGTATTTATAGGTTTTCGGTGGCCTTGGTCCTAGGTCGCTGAACGGGCCAATCAGAAGCAAGCGCGCGAACTCGAATCTTCCAGAATGATGGCGGGCATTCGAGTTCTCAAAATCGAAGCATCTATTTCCCTTGGGAAATATAGCGAGTTATTTTGGGAGTGCTTTTCACAACAGGCATATACTGGTTGTGAGCTTTCTGTTTTACTGTGATTCGGAAATATGGTGTTTCCATGACGAATATGTTAATAGGTTTTCTGTGTGTCGATAATTGTTGCCTTTGTCCACAAATAAAGGAGGATTGTGTGGGTGGTGAGGCCGTTCTCCCGGGCTAACATCTTGTAGCTCGGGACACGCAATCAATAGGTCTGCTAATCAGGTTGAACATTCCGGGATGGCCGAGCCACCTACTCTGTATGCGGACTGAGCGTCTTCTACATCAACCATTATTCACTGGGACCAGCAGTAGTTGAGTAAAACCGTATAGTAGTCAAACCACGGTGCGGTCCCAAAAAATGGAGACCTTGACTGTTCCGTCGAATCAGTTGGGTTTGTATCGTCTGCTCCATTGAGGTCCTCGTAATCAATCAAGTTGCTGATTGGAAACACTCGTGTGCGCAATCAGCAGTGTATGCGTACGTAAAATTTCCAGCGCCTCTGCTGATTTTTATATGTACCGTGTTTTTCGTCCGTTACGTTTTTTAGGTCTTTCCTCGTTTTTGTTTTGAGTGGCGGCTCGCGCCACGGTTTCTCCTAGTCAAGCTCCTGGCCGTTTTGATTGGATGAATTGCAATTAGAAGACAGGCTAAGGTTCCTTAACTGGTTCACTGACAATGTCGCGAAGTGCCATTCGCAGTGTTGCGGGTTCGAACCCTAATGTGTCGATTGCTGCTAACCACGTATACGCCATCTGCTAGTATGCGAGCCCATTTGTGATCTAGCACGTTGTATGACAGCAGTTGCCTGGTACTGTAAATGCCGGAAATTTATTTGATCATTTTCAGGTTCTATCAGCATTGCTCGCTTTATTTCTTCACAGCAAGCTGTGTAATGCCTATCTGTTCTTTTTTCAGGGACAGTCCTACGCATTCACACCAGTCGACTCATGCTTTGTGAAGCAACAGCCAAAATAATGAAATGTGGCTTCGATATCCTTGGTCTGAGAACGGTTGAGCGGATGTAAATTCCCGTTTTTATATATATTACATTTATGGTGGATGGTTGACTGCTTTTCATTTATCTGTGGGAAAGTTAGAGTAAGTTCAAGTTGGATTTCATCATTCTGTTGTCACTCGACGATTTACTTGAAATGGTTCCTTGTGTCTTGTAGGTTCAACAGGTGGCTAATAAAGTGACCAGTGTCTTGTGGTGAGTAGATTAAGTTCAAGCAACTCATTTGCAAGTGCAGGCGCAAAATAAAAACGGGAGCATGCATTAAACTACTTACTGAACGTTTTGGCTAAGTAATCTCATGACTGGTCAGTGGGAGCCGAAGCACAAATGCGGACGGGCGGGCAGTTGGTTAATGTCTGATTAAACAGCACACACACACACACACGTTGTTCGTGGCATCCAATCTGGTTTAGCCTGTCATAGTAACCGGAGCCAAAAGACGCTGGCGCGTAGCAATCCTCATAAGTGTCTTGCACCGAACCACACTTGACTGTAACCGTTTCCACGCTTAAAAGGCCATGCTAGACTGCGAACCAGCATACGCCGGTGAGTGCAAATGGACAAAGTAAAAATACGATATGTCCCTAATGAGTTGTGCCACTACAAAAATTTTTTACCAAACGATAGTAAAAAGCAGTGAACGAAACAGATTTACAAATAACTAGAAGATTGATCATGTAATCTGAAGTACGTTACGCTGTGTTTCAAGATTGATCGCGCCGTTTGTGGACTCAGGGGTGACGATGAGCGTCGCTTGGCACCTCTCACTTTTGTAGCCTGGTTACTGAGCCGTGTCGTTCCACATCCAGACAACATGTCTTAGTTGACCATTTTTTCCGTGATGAAGACAACTTGTTGCGTTATTGAAACCGGCGTGGTCAGCTCGCTCAAAAGTGTTGTCCAGATTGCAGTGATTTATTCTCTGGAAACCTGCTTCTCCCTAACAAACGATATGTCCGGTATGCGAAGACTGTTTAGTTTGGGTCGATACGGAACATCCTCACCATGTGGGTTTTGCTATGTGATTACGAACTAG
>QNGE01010366.1:0-10394 GCA_008508345.1 Paragonimus westermani
AGCGGACGCCTCCGACGCTATCGCGAACAGCAGCAGTTTAACGAGTGATTTCACCTTTCTCATGACATTGACCAACGGGCCTGATCTAAGTAAATCAACTCTCGAGGACAGGCTGGTGTAATTTTCCCCAGTGGCTTGGGAAATAACAGAAAGTCTGACGGAAAGCTCTATGGAAGTCTTTGCAACCAATTTTTAAACTTTGGGTGATATTGTATCAACCAGAAACAAGGCAGTAAGAGCGGATTGTCATATGATAGACTGCAGGTCGATGTACATCAGCTCCTCTTTGAATTCTCGCGAGTGTGTTTATCCATGGACTCATGCCTACACCATCGGTATCATTTCAAAACCCTAGTCTTAAGTAACCTGTCTTTCATAACAAAAGAGTTGGGGCAAATATCTGATGGACCGCTCTTCACCCATACAATATGCCAACCTTTCAGAGCTACTGCGGCCACAGGAAACGCAACCACGATGATGGATTTAGCAGTTCTTTGTAAACACGTGAAGTGTACCATTCGTGAACCTCAGTGATATCTTCCCATTCTGTTTCTTCTCAAAATAGAGTTAAATGTGTGAAGAAACATGGAGGAGGAGGTTGGAAAGTACGGCGTTCTTCAATTTGGTTTGTCGTGACAACTATTGGTTTAGTTGGTGAAACAAGTTTACAGTTGCCTTTTTGGAGACAATTCTATTCCTCGCCTGTCAATGTGGTTTCCACTGCAGGCAGTAGTGTAGATTTCAAAAACCAGGGTTCCAAGTAAGCTTTAAACTGGGCTTTCAGGTGGGAGTTTCAAAACAGTTCTAAAAGCTCACTCGAGTTGATATTAAGTCCAGGTTTGAAGACTCATTTAAATGGTTAATCGAACAGAGTTTTCGAACGGATATTCGCTGAGATTTCAAACCGGACTTCCAAGTTGATATCGTCTTTCAGAAATCCACTAGATAACCGCAAGTGGAAACCCAGCTGTTTGTTATGAAATTGTTGGTCGATGGTGGTACGCCCAAACGCATGGACTGAAATTCGGTGTTGTAGATGCCAAGAATGAATAATGGGGTCTATTGAGGGACGCTGCTATACACGCAGGCAGGAATTGTACTGCGGATATGTGATCTCAGTGGAGTGCGCTTAAGAGGAGTGTGCTGCATTCGCCGTCTCGCGTAGTTCATAGTCCGCCGGGCAGTGTGGATCACTGTGGTGTGACTAATTTTGTTTAATACTCCCCTATTTGATCAAGTTTAGGTGCAGAACACGGCACAAGTGTACCGTATTTATGTGTAAGGTATCTTAATATCAGCAGGAACTAACAGCCAGCGGACCATAAACAGTGGATTGTCTACAAAATATATACGAAAAGTCCGAATTATAACTGAGTTTACCTGAAAAAACTTCTCACAGAATAATCAACACCTGAGCGGATGGGAGCGTTGAAACAGGAAAGTAAACTAACAAGACTTGTCATCGATGGTTCACCAGTAGGCTATTTACAAGACAATGAGTGTAAAAACAATAGCCAGCGAGCCAGAAAATCGGTCACCAGAAGTTGGGGACTGCGTGTTTGCTAACAGTTGGGTTGTCACTGTTTGGAATTGCGAGTATGATCGATTATGGGTCAGAGGAGATGAGTTATTTTCTCACGAGACTAACTAGTCGCTCATAAGTGCTCGCGCGAACCTCTTCTGGGCGCGGAGGTCAGGGCTACACAATCAGAACTTGAAAGCCTGGAAAGCGGTCAAAATTCGGTAATGCATTATTTTTGATCGGTTTGTTTGCACTTGGTAGTCAACCTGCGAAGCACTTTTCTTGCTAACGATATTGTTAGAGTTGGCCAACGAGCAAAAACTGCACTTGAAAATGTTTTGTTCATGTAAATATAGTTAACAAGACTCGTTTTCCGCGTTTTGTTCATCTTCTAATTCTGAGACATTGCATGAGAAAAGAGTGACAGTCGAGTCAGAAAGTCGGTCAATAGATGTCATGACCTGCTTCGTATAAAATCGGAGAGGATTTGTGACGCGTCCACGTTCAAATGCAACCGTTCCTTTGGGAGAACAATCCATGGATTTCACGGTCTGTTCATCACGCGCACAAGATCTGCTTTCAATACATAATTTAGATATGTACTACTTGCTCTACTGGGCTGTGCTGGGTAGTTCGCCGAGCGACTTAAAACCATCAGATTAATGTTAACAAATATTAGTCTACTGGACACATCTAGGCACATCGGATTATTTCAAAATCTAAACCTGAACGATCGTAGAATGCCCTACTCAATAAGGGCTGTTCGCCACTAGACGGATCCGTCACTCCCAGTACGTTACATAATAGCACATTATCAAATAACGTGTGTGGATATCAGTTTGCTGCGCAGCCTGAGAGATCCATCACAATTACAGAGGCTCGATAGAACTGTAAAGGGACTCTTAACCGTGATAGCTTGAGTACGCACTAACAAATAACGATATCTCAAAGATAGTCAATGGAAAGGTCAAGTCAGTGGATTAGATCTTTATTGTTGGGATTTTGGTTTACAAGCTTAATGCAGTAGCGCTCGTCTGGACCGTGTCCTGTCCTGCTCAGTTGTCAGTCAGTTGTGTTGTTCCTGGTGTCTGGTGCAGTTGTGTTCCGATCCGGGTCCGACCGCGTCATGCGTACCTGTGTATCGACCGCACGGAATCACATCCAATTGGAGCGTTCCAATTGGTTCAGTGCGCAGATGGTGACTACGCGCGAACGTGCGCTCGGGTATGGAAGAGAGCTGTCGGGCCGGTGAACGGGCATATGCAGGTTGGGGCAATGAGCGTCACTTAGACTAGTCAGCTTGTCAAGTGATAGGACGCGTGAGAGGGCGAGACGAGGGCTACAGAACACACCTATTGTTGCAGTTTTTTCGACAATTAAGGACATATTCAGTCCTCATGCACTGTATGCTCACCTGTCGCACTGGTCCAGTCGTCTTCAGTCCACCTAAGATGATAATGTTGTAGGTTTCCCCTGGACGCCGTCTAAAGTTAAACGAACATCGGTCCGGCCAATTTGGGGATGAACCTCATTTATCTAGGCGAAACAAACGTCACCGGCATGCGCTTCCGAAGGACATAGCGATAGTGAAATCGGTCATAGCTGTGGAGAGCAAACAAGACGCCAGTGGTCTGCAGTTTGCACCTTCTTATATGCTAAATGGTGTCTATCTGGATTTTTGCTATGCACTCATTTATTACTGTACGTCCCTTTGCTTGCTTTCACCACAGAGTTTTGCCAATAACTTTCGATTCATCCGGCGTCATGCGCCGTCCATCGCTTATTACAATTAGCTTTATCTTAATTTCTATTACGCAACTTTTACAACGGAAAATACTCCGTCTGTCGCATGGGTGTCACTTGTTTGGCCGGTACTTGGACTCGTGAGCACGGGCTTGAATGACAAATGTATGGCTTGCTGTATGCAATTCCTTAGTGATAAGCATCGCCACCGCTGAGTATGATAAATATACCTAACGTTTCAGCCTCATCAGAAACTTGACACTAAGTCTCCTGATCATCCGTGCAAACTACTGGATAACAGGGGGGATAGCGCTTAAGGCACGTGCCACTCTCTCAAACTGAATGTTCGCCACAGCAGACCCCGAATGAGATGGAGCCTTTCTCAGTTTCTAGTGCACAAGGCTTGGGTGCTTGTTCTGACTGCGCCGTTTCAACTGAAGCTTCAGCAGCTTTCGGAGCTCATCTTGATCAACGCTTGTCTTTGGAGTTTGTATACCGCACCTTTTTTCTCTCTTAATTTCAGGTCATCTCCGAGAAACCTACGACTCGCAGCTTCTGGATACGACATTTTTGAAATACCCACTCCCTAATTTGCCCACCACTAGGTTGATTTGCGTGAATCGGCGCGATTAAGCCTCTGGGCTGTTCTGTAATCGGCCCGCCAGAGCTGAGAGGTACACTAGAGATTGTATGCAGCATACTGAGTAAAGAACCTCCTGGACAATGGCTGTCTCTTCCGTAGGTATTTCGGAACCACGGCTCGAGAATTAAAGGAAACAGAAAGATGTGGCGTAAGCGTTCTGATGGTATCGCGGTGGTTGTAGCGGTGTTGCTGGGCGTGGCTGTCTACTGTTAACCCGAAGCTCTTTAGAGCAATAATGTGTGGACTTTTCGTCGTTTATAGGAAGAGACAAACTACTGTTAGTCACCCTCTCATCAACCTCCCGTTGTGGGCAGTCGAAGTCTGGGGGTGGAACAAGAGGAGAAAAAAGGTCAGTGAAAATGTTTCAGACAGCTTGTCAGTTAGATTACTCTCTCTCGTTCTTGAACATATATCAAAACACGGGTGATTATTTGTCAGTTAGAACCCGTTGGCGCACAAATTACTTTGATCTCAGACTGTCTAAAGTCATCTGCGGGTTTCCACTAACACAACTCAGTAATACGCCTAAAAGATATCGACCAGTCAAGTATTGATGCTAGACTTAGTCATACCTTGTCACTGCAGTCACATCGTAGGGGCACCGCCGTCAGCACCGGTCAGAAGCATTGAACAAATGAAGATTTATCTCCTGCTCGAGTTGTGGCATCCAACAAAGCGGCACACAAATGCAGTTATTTCACAGAGCTACCGTGTAATACCGACGGCCGGAAATGACAGAATAACATGGTATCCACCACATTTCAATAGGACTTCGATAAGTTGCAGGTTAGCTTTGCTGGCAATCTTCTTTTGCTCACAAAGAGGTACATTCCCTGAAAACTAGTCAGAAAAGGGGTCGGATGCCGCAGGTTTGCTTTAGGATCCCAAGGAAATTCCGGAGCACATGTGCTGCTTAACGAATGGCTACTCGGCAATTTTCGGGACAAAACTTATCTGGCATGCAGGACAGCTCAGGACGAAACAGTTGAGAGAACAAGCGAAGCCTATTTAGTGTGATTTCAGCTAAGCTCAGGGCACTAAACAGAGGCCCTGTCTTTTTAAGGATTTGTCAACGTCAAGTTCACCTTGAGGAAGGACAGATTATTTCAGTCAAAAACGGTTCAACACAGTAGTTATTGGCGCAGTTTTGAACTGTTCGGCGCTCAGTCAACTGGGTACCCCCCATCGTTCTATCCCTGAAGCTCCTGCCACAACGAACGGGGATGTTGCGTTTCATGAGTTTGGGTGAGCGACGACCTTACACAAGAGCGCGAAGTCAGCAAGACCAGGGAGAATTCCCCGGCCATTATCAAAACCATCAGCCAAACTTCTGGTGCTGCCTTTAGTCCGCCTACTGCCCCTAGCGTCGAATACTGGTGTAATCACAAGGGACTGTATGATAGCTACCACATTCCCTGCCTCCAAAGGTAGCAGTTGGCCGGTTTCCGGATGTTAGAGCCCCAGAATCCTGGCTATAGCCGCCAGTGAAATTTCTGAGAAGTATTGTTGGACATGAGTTTGCAGATAGCTTCACGCACCGAAAGTTTCTAAGGCCGGTAGGTAGCGAACCACAACGGGTGGACGTCACCCTTGTTCTCTTTCGAGTACAGATAAGTGACCTGATCGGCAATTTGATCTGACTAGGTCACCTCTATGTGGATAATTTGCAGCTTCCTGCCGATAAGTCTGACTCCATCGCCTTCCTTGAGATCCCTAAAATCTAGGCATGAATACTGGGTCGTTGAGCTACCCAAACAGCTCTATGATGTCCGGTGTTCTGCAACCGACATCCAGGTTTCTCGTCGTCGCACAAGGACAGCCACTCAAACTGGTGGCAAAAGAGCAAACCGGGAGATCTGAGTAAATGGACACTTGGTACTCGCGTTGCGTCTATTTAATGTGGTGCGGTAGCGACTAAATCTTCTAGCTCTACATCAACTGGAACCTACGAATGCTAGCCCATGCCATCGATATCACTGCCGCTATATCAGGCCATGGTTTGCTCTTACTTTGGTTGCTATGTCCAGGCTTGCCTACAAGGGAACATGTGGGTTCCCATTGCACCACGTTACGGGATTATGAGACACCCAAACCAGAAAGACCGATTAAGGTTGTTGAGCTCATTCTTGCTACATCAGTCGACGGTTCGAGGAAATTTTACTGAAGTGCACAAAGTTGCTCAACAAACTGCTCACAACGGAGAAAAAACAGGATGAGGACTGTCCTTTTGTTTTGGTTTCTTCACCAACCCGATGGTTCATTCGAATAAATGGATGCCTGCGGAAATACTGATGTCCTCAACGTAGACACATTTAGGAACAGGCTAGATTTTCGTTGCACCGAATTGTTCTCAATCTTATGGTAGTTGGTATCGTGAAGATAGGTCACCCCTTGGAGTTGACTGAGAACCGTTCGGCATTTTCTTTTTAATCCTCACCCTTAGGTCGATGCTGAAACTCTGCACTAGCGGAGAAGCATAGTTATGTCGGCCTTAGGATCACCTTAGCCAAGCACCTAGACGTCGAATGGCGCCGATACTCAGCGGGTTCTGAATTTTAAATCGAAATTGAAGTTCATTGGATATCTGGCGGTTTCATTGCATGCACAATTGTTACAATTAAAAACCACGTTAGACTGCAAGCCCTGCACGTAGTCGGCCCAGAGATGAATTAGGACACGTGATGGCAATAGCGCGTAACTATATTGAACACAAGGGAATGACATCATAATGATGATGATACACAGATATGACAGTCACTCGTCCAATCGACTGTGTGAATAACATAACTGGATCGTTCAGGTCCCGGGTGAGAGAGACACGCGCGCGGCTAGAAAGGTGACGTGCAAACAATGGTAGGCGCGGATGCCACATTCCTCTCCCCCGTAATTTGGCTAGGTTTCACCAGCGAACATTGGGAACAAGTGTTGTCCACTTGTCACCAAATGGCATCCAGTACATGAAGGCAAAACAACATAATGTCGTAGCCGAACACAAAACAGGCTGGCCTTATTTGCGCAGCTATTTCACCCATCACAAACGTCCCTACCACCGAACACTCTCCATCAGTTCTGGGAAATTTTCAAGCGGCCTAATCAGTGAAGCATATTTTCCACTACGATTGCATGCGTACATTACGAATTGGACATGCCCTATGACATCTGTAATTGAAAACGATGTAAATTCGAGCTTAAGAAGTATCGGGAGATGTTTTAATGACGTAATTATGCCCCTTTGTCCTGTGTGTGACACCCACCTTCACCACACGCGGAAATCGTCTAAGCAGCTTGATTGGCCTTCGTTGTGGAAAACGGATGGATGTCTGTTGCCTTTATCGTGGACAATACCTAGGATACCTTTAGAATTAATCTCGGACAGCAATTCCGTGAAGTTCTCCGATGCCCGGTGACAAAAGTTACAACAAACTTACTTGACGTTACACACTCCAACTTACGTCGGATGTTTCCAATGTCAGCGTTTATGATAAACTTGTCATGAAAATCCGTCACGTGCTGCTCAATATCAGCAGCTGATGTCACGTATTCGAACAGATTGTCAGTGTCACCTACTTCACTGAAGGTGTCCTCGATTTGTAAAGTGTCACTCCCCTAAAAACTGCCAAAAAACCCAGCAAAAGTAATAAAACAGCAGTCTATACAAAACAGGATGCGTTGCAAGGCATGGCCGACTAGCCTTCTGCTACTAATTCAAGACAGTATCTACCCTTTGGAAGGTCGTTTCTGTCGAGCACAAGAGCCGATACATACATACATATATACGTATACATATACATGCGTATATACATACATATATTTACCTGCATTCCCCGGTGTTCATGGATAAGTCAAATATGCACAATGTTTGGGAGTAACGTCGAGTCGTTTAAGGTTGTATACTTTGGAACAAGGCGACTACATCTACATCTGTAGTCTCCCCGCATCGAATTAAACGGGCGTTCGTTGATTCGCACCTGACAGAAACATTGGGAACCTCTGTCTCACTGTAGTAAGCTAGTAACGTTTGGCACGTGCTGCAAGCATATACGGGTGCAGACGTAACATCCATGTATGTGCGTCGGCTTGCAGAGCATGGATGTACTAATACATACACGTGAGTGTTGGTGAATGTGACTGCTGAGACGCTTGCGATAGTGCGTGTTGTTGAGCATTTACGGGTATGGATGCATATCCTCAGTTCGCACCCGAGGCATTTTCACCTGAGTGCGATTTCCTACAATTGGTGCTAACAGTTCTGTGAGCGTATATTCCTGTTGGCGCTTCTTTCCTCTACAGAGTAATCAAGAAGCCTGGAGTCGAAATATTGAGGGACTCGGGCTTATCGGCGCAAAAATCGGGTCATTCTGGCTCATGGTCCTAGTTTGTCTTGTACAGTGAGTTCAAGCGAAAATGAAATGGCTCATATATTAGATAGCTAAAGCAGTGGTTGCGCTCTTACTCGAAAGGGCTCAAAACCAGACATGTATTCCTTCAGACCACACGAAATCGTCTTTCGCACCAAGTGTTACGGGGATTAAATCAGTGAAACTTACAGGATTTACGCAGTAGACACGCCGCACACCTCTGCATACGCGCTCACGCCACTTATAATTCGTCCACTGATGAGAGATCTTGGCGTTTCGCGGGAGCTTACACCAACCTACCTTATTTTACTTCAGAGCTGTTTTCCGCTTCCGCCTGGCCTCACGAACGTAACACAAAAATAGTGTATACGCCTTAACACACACTCCTGGAATTCTCAGAAGGTGTGAAGTTTGAGATTATCCAGATTCGACTTGAAGGCTACAGTATACTCGATGTCCTAACACCAAAATGATACTATAGTCACCAATACAGTAGTTAGACGCATTTTATGGCGGATTCATATCCTTCCACTATTATATGCATATCTTTTTTCTCCATCCATATATTAACACGCAGCAGTTTTGCTACACGTAAACAACAAAAACAGCGGAAAGTAAACATAAATTTTGGAAATACCATGGGCTAATAAGAGCTTTAATTATCGGCTAATAAGCACGCAAAACAAACAGATACAAGCAAACAGCGCCGCTTCTGGCGGTCTTAATTTGTTTATCAGGTACCGAAGAAGAGAAGCGGAATATATGGCAAGGTATTTTTCATCCATTATTACTGCAGACTTTACGGTCTTCAACTAGTATTCATGAATGCCTTGCGCTTTATTGTCTCTCGTTTTGAGCTCCTGTACTAGTTGTCTGGTAGATCGATACGACAGTAGATCTTAAGTGGACGGGTTTTAAATGGAAAAGTGGAACGGCTTCACCACCACAAGTCGCTTATTTGAGGCGCTCCAACTCTCATAAGAGAATTTGAGAACTCTCCAGTTACTTCCGCTGCACAAAGTTCATCGCGTGACATTACTGCCACTAGCACAGCATCCATTGCAGCGACCCAGCGATGCTCCTTATAACAACAATGATGCACCGAATCGCAATTCGGGCAAGTTTTATTTGTCCTGCTAATCTTATAGACTTCGTAGGCTTTGCAGATTAGTTTGCTAGCTTGGGTCGTGCGAATAATTTGGCTTCCAACGTCTGTGGATCATGAATGACGGCAGTAGAGTCCTGCAGCAAACTTACAACCTATGGCTTCTGTAACTACTGCGAGTGGACCCCGAATTCCTCAAAGAATTGTATTCAACACTTTGACCCACTCACTCCTGACCTCCAATATTTTTTGTGACATGCCGACCGAGCCTTCTTAAGGATGATATCACCCTGCACAAAACAAAACGGACACTTCAAGCACCTTCTCGCCCTCCAATATATGTAACCCCGATACTTAAAAGCCGGCCGGCCTTGCCGTGGCTACAGGTGATCAAAGCCCTCCGCCCCCTGTACTAGCCAGTTAACCAACTTCTGCAGAACACAGTGAGCGTAAGTCTGGTAAACGCACTGCGACCGTCTCGGCAATTTGTTGAGTCCAAGTTGACTGCCAACACTAATTAGGGAGGGTGCATGCTATTAATCGAAAAAGTCTTACAGCTGTTCCTCAACCCAGAACACGAAGTACAACCACGCCCGAGTGTTGTCACTGTTCCAGGTTTGCCAGACAATATCTCATTAGTTGTAACGTTACAGAAGGCAAGAGCACGTTGCTCGACTAGATAAGAGCGGATTAAAAGTTGCAGTGGAGACCTCTACGATCCACTTAAGCTGGACGTGGAGAATGTACTCACGCTATGCATGCTCCTCAAATGTCATCAAGAGGGACGCACTCGGCCGATCCGTGTCACACTTGACCACATGGAAAACGTCGAGATGGTTATTCTGACAGCGAACTCCCTGTTCACACTCAATGACTGTTGTCTAAGGGCGGAATCTAGCTTCTCTCAGGTAATCGGGGAGATCCGACGAACGGCATATCGCAGTCATCAAGTCACCAGCGCCATTTCAAACATTTACCCGCGCACCCAACGGTTTATAAATTTGACAGCTACTCCAATGCACC
>QNGE01010367.1:0-10391 GCA_008508345.1 Paragonimus westermani
TAAGTTTTGTGGTACCCAGCTGGCCTCTGAAGTGAAACAGAGTAGATTCAACAATTACCTACTTATTGGCAGAAGTCAAACGTATGCGTTACCAAAAAAACAAAAACAGTTGTTCAATCATGTGTACCTCTCGCGGATATCCTGCACTTCAACACTTTTATTCCAAATTAACTCAGCCAGATTCACAATTGTAATGCCATTTTTTAAATCATCAAAGGTCAGAACAAGTAAAACCACGAAACTGTCGGCTTCATACTACGCACAAAAGGTTTTTGAAGTGAGCGACGATGACTAAGGTACCGACTATCGTGTTCATGGGTTGAAACATTCCGGTGCCTCACGTTTCTTCACATTGGTAAGGTAATGCCATCGTTTTGCAAGACAACGCCCAGACCCATAGTGGGTACATTATGAGGGAGCAATTACTTCTTTGAGGGATAAAGCATGGGGCCGGCTGGCCCACAGTTGTAATCTCGACTTCACCGATAATCAGTGGGTCTGGCTAGTTCACCTAATATAAAAAGATGGCAACAATTTTGAAACATCCACTGAGAGTTGAGGTTCGATGTGCTACAGTCTCTTGTAAGAGATATGCATGACCTTGTAGTGTGCAAAGAAAAGGCACGTCGCATTATTCTTTCACGGAACCACGACAAACAGGATGATCAGAAAATTGTGAAGCGACTTTCTTTCTATCAATTTACGCATGAATTTTCTTTAATGAAGGTTTTTGAAGCGAAATCCAATACGATTTTCTAATAATATTTGTTGGTTTGTTGTCAGGAAAGGACCGTCGTCGACGTGGTAATACGGACGATGTGTCTAAATGAGAGGGTGACCGTACGGTTTTCATGCTGGTTATATATCTCCTTAATAATGGGCAAGACCAGCACGACAAAGGCGAATGTGAAACGACAGAGAAAACCAACCTCTGACAAAAGACGCTTCAGGCCTTCTAACTCCTCTTCTCCTGGATGCAATTCACCCCCAGGAAGCTTGAAAAAAGTGCCCAACTGAAGTAACAGAACATGGGGCAAATTGTGCTCGTGGACCAACAGTATACCTTCCACAGACCGCCTCATCCCATATTTTTCGAAATCCTCCTGTAGCCGTTGAAACCGAGCAGGAACACTGCGATCGCGTTCATAATTGGGGTCCTTGGTCCCAAAACTATAGCTTTTAAGGGGGTAGCTAAACAAAAACGGAAGAGGATGAACCAGTAACGCAAGGGTGACTAATGTGCAGAAGCAGACGAAAGGATTTTCATCAAAAACATTGTTTACCCGGCATTTACGCGACACAGTTCGTAAAATAAGACTAGGACGAAAAGACACGCAAAGAATTAACGTGCTGGTAAAAAAGTACAGTAGGTATAACACGCGTGTCAGAACAGGACAAACACACGCATTTTAACTTCAAGCTTCAAATATTACGTAAGAGCTGAATTCGGTCCTGACGATCGTGTACGAAGCTGCAGACTAAAAAAATTAATAAACAGTATCAACGGAAATTCTGGCAGATCATTTATAAGGGAGTCACTAAACTTACGGACGCAAATGCGCTAGTGCTTGTGATATACCGTTCCGACGTGAATGATCGCGTTGATCTCGAGTGACGACATAGTACCTTCTAACTTTTTTCAGTAGGATGGTGAAAAATTTCACAACGTCAAACCAGGTCATCGCCTGGTTGCCTTGCGATCCCATACGGTTGTGAATAGCCCTGCTGAGTAAAATGCGATGCGGCGGACGCACTGTCGGCATATAGAGTACCTGACCTAACCAAAGTAATTAGTGCACCTGATCTTTAACTGATTTGGGGTTTCTTAAATACAGGGCGCCGGACTGCGCTACTGCTCATAAAATTAGCCCACTTAGTGCAGGTGAACTGACAGAGACAAGTGGTGGAACATCACCAATTTGTATGCACTCCCTGCGAGGATGGGATAGATCAGTCATCGTAGAAGGAGGTTGAATGTACACGTGCATCACAAAAAATCTCATCAGTCAAGAAGCGACAGTTCTGAAATGTACTACGTGCTTTCACAACGCATCAGCAATATTCAGGTATGTGGAGTTAGCACAAGGATAGACTCAGATTAAGTTTACTATTGTAACCACACGTAACACTGAAGGTGTGAATAGCAACGAAAAACGAATACATGAAGGACAGGGTTGAAGTAATGTCTCGGCAGCAACCCGCTATTTTAGTCCTCAAAACATACATTGAGGACGAGTTACATGGTTGATCAGACCCATCATCTCCACACATAACACTACATCTTAGGGTAACGTTGCAGACATTTTTTCATCCACGCATCAGTCGTTTCTCACACGTACATAATCCAGCAAACCACGACGGTAAACAAGTCAGCATCACTGTTTGTACAGCCCCGCAGCGTGGAATACAATTACAACCTCGTAAGACGACCGAAAGTCTCACTAGATGTGACCAAGTGCGACGACAAAACAGTTGGACTAAGAGTTCCGCTCAATCCACAATTCTCACTGTCTTGTAGTGTGCAAGACTACTTTACCCACCTTACATATGTATTACTTGATCGTCGTTTGAATTAAACTTCACGCAGCGACCTTGTGTCCATTCAGTACGACTTTCGCGATCGCGCCGAAGTTGCGTTCTGACCCTGAGAGAATCCATTTTAGCGCGGTAAAAAGCCATAAGCATAGGACAGTCAAGCTGATCCTAAGGATCTACGTTATCATCAGACTGAAACTATTGTAATGAATTTTTGCCGCGAAGTTTTTTAGCACGAGTTGCCGCCTTATTGTGTTCGTTCACATGTTTTCATTGTAGTTGGGCGGAATCCCCTTTTACAGTGTTCCGCCGAGTGGATTAGTACTCGGAATTTGACAGGACAAGAAAATGCACGTAAGTATAAGCAACCGCAAGGTTACGTAATCAAAGTCTACCGAATATACCACTGACAGTTATTTTTCGCAACAAGTGCATCCGCAAATTCTCGGGTGCGTTATATTTGACGTCACCATCATCATCATGGATAGCAATACATCAGTCGTTCAAACAGATGCTTAAATGTCACATAACCAGGAAAAGAGGGAGAAAATAGGAACCTTGTGAATCAAAATAGGACGTCATTAACAATACAGCTTCTACATGACTTTCGGTGCCCCGCGTCATTAAGTATACTCACTACACAGAAAACTGAAATAAACAACATTCACGCCACTCAGCTCGATTAGCCGCCATTTCACTTAACGTCTTGAGCCACCGACTCAGTGAGTCAAGGGCCCCAGATCGCGATACAAACCCGATCTACAGTGGCTAACCACTAGGTTAACGATTTAAACTCTCCATACCAGATCATCGTCTGTCCACCTCGCCAGTTACGCCAGTTGACCGCAGCTCGTTCAACAACGACCTCACACTACTGAACACATTAATCTAATCTGCTTCATTATAACCACAATAGTCACGATTCTGACAGAAAGTACTGTGACTCAGGCCGCAACTCACTTTAGCGATAGCGAGAAATCACTTGAAAATTCTGCTGAGAAAGTGGGGACAATAATAAAAATATCAATAATAATAAAACAGAACAAGACTCGGCAGAAGAGCTAAGAATGGTATTAACGCAGGCAGGCCACTGATTGCGGCACAGCGCCATCCGCGACATTTCCAAACAGCGATTGGAACGATCACGATGACACCTGCCAAGCAGGTAATACCCGCCCACATTTCTCAGTAGGAAACTCAGGATCCTTATAGTTCATCACTATGCTTCTGCGTGACCATCATTAAATTGTAATCAACTGTTGATGGGTTCACCATATAGTGCTCAGAACGGCAAAAATTCGACTGGAATGTGGAGCACGTATGCAAACGATCTCAGGTTGCACAACGTGATAGTTTGACCATTTGACTGCGCATCTTGAACGTACTGAAATACGCCCTGGGCGAACGACCGTATTGCTCACACGATCATTCCACCTCTTTTACGCCAGTTGGCGGAAACAGTGGTGGTCAAACACAGCAAATCTGTTGGAGTCTTGTTCGCGAGCAGACCAAGTTTCCGAAACAAAGCAGAAAACGGAACGCAAACAAACATTATGTGCACCTCTTTTTAGTGAGACTTGGACGTCTGACACCACAAGTGAAGCTGGTTGACGAAGGTAGCGTATGTCTGCCATCATCACTGATATCTCACTAACACTATTGCATGCTGACGAGGTAGTGCGACCCAAACATGCGGTACTATTCAACATCTCAAGCAGATTGCCTGTAATAAAGAACGTAAGAGTAGACGTGTTCTAGTCTTGTAGCAGCACCTTTCACTTTGTAAATGTGAAGCGCATTTCATACAAACCAGTCATACCAGTCGTCTTGTTCAGCATGGTATGCGTCTCTTCGGCAGTGGGGCTAAGTAAGACAATACTATCTGCACACTTCATGTTCGTCAACCTAGCGCGAGGAGGAAGCTTAACAACAAGATCACTGAATTCCTCCAGCATACCTTCCAGAATGACGTCTATGACAAGATTGAACAGGTAAAGCTAGACGAGACACCTCTGGCGAACACCACTAGAAGTGATGAACGTCCGGAACAGTTGTCCATAAACCCTCACGCTGCTTGCAGAGTGGGCATACAGTGATCTCAACAAGTTCATGTAGCTCCAGAGGACTTTCTTACAAAGAAGGCAGTTCCCAAAAGCGTTACAGGCAACTAAATCGAAAGCACCCTCTAGGTCTAAAAAGCTCACGACGGTCGATTGTCTATAAGAGTAAAGATGCTCCAAGATCCGTTACATGATGAAGATATGATCAACGCACCTCCAACCAGATCGGAATCCTGTCTTTTCTTCGTGTATCAGAATTTCCATGGCCTGTGTACCGATATAATATACCGCCAGCGAATACCTCAGGAGCTGGTATTTCTTTAGTTGTTACAGGCTTCCGGCCCATATTCTGATAACAGGAATTGGTGCTCATGAGCATCACCCAAGATGTGCCTCTTCAATTTCGAAAACGAATGAAATTTTCAAGACAGACAGGCCGGCCAAATCCANCAGAGTAAATTCAATGAATCAATGACTGATACGTGGGCGCAAGACCGATAGGTCAGGCCTCGGTGGTCAGTACGTATTCTTCCGGCATCACGCGGGCGTCAGATTTTCTGGAATGGATTTGTGGGAAAACCGGTGTTCCAGGATGTAAAGATCAAGGATTCCGAGCCGAGACACATACGAAATGTTCCGAATACCTGGTACGATTTCGGTCGCAGCTCGTGGCGCCCGTTCGAGTGTATTTATGTTCTTGAGGTCAGAATAAACAACCGAGTTGACGTATTCGATTAATGGTCGGACTTAAACCCCGTAAAGAGTTTAAAAATTCTTCTTGCCAATACGAGGAAACGTCCGTTTATTCATATTCAGTACAGCGAATCCTTTTTTGGTTGATTTTTCCCGGTGAAGTGAGATGAAAGAATTGGACGATAGTTATATACTCAGGTGTTGATAACACATTTCCGTTTGTGCATAGTTTGTCACGAGAACGTTGCCGGTTGCCGCCAAGAGAAGTGTACACACTTATCATTGTTGATTGAGAGACACCACCCTACTGGCCATTGTTCAACTACATCAGGGTCAGCTTGTGAAGTATTGGGATTGTGGGAGTTTCAGATTTCCCAGTCATCCGCATGGAGAAGAGAGTGACTGGAAATCCTCTCCGGTAAATAAATGGTGTAAATTAAAAACAGTGGCGGACCAAGGACAGATCCTTGTGGTACACTCGCTGAGATAGGTGCGAGAGAGGAGAAACCAGAGCCGGCTTTAACACAAAAGGTTCCGTAATTAGGAAACGGGGCGATCCAGTAGTGAATATCGCCTCTGATGCCATATGCATCTATCCTTTGTAGAGGTGCGCCATGTGATATCGGGTCAAACGCTTTAGCGAAGTCGAAGAAGATGGCGTCTGATGTTGGACTGTCATCGATAGCATATGTCAAGCTCTACTCACAATCCACTATGTCCGTTACGCCCGGTGCGGCAATCGTTCGACTGGAATGTGGAGCACGTATGCAAACGATCTCAGGTTGCACAACGTGATAGTTTGACCATTTGACTGCGCATCTTGAACGTACTGAAATACGCCCTGGGCGAACGACCGTATTGCTCACACGATCATTCCACCTCTTTTACGCCAGTTGGCGGAAACAGTGGTGGTCAAACACAGCAAATCTGTTGGAGTCTTGTTCGCGAGCAGACCAAGTTTCCGAAACAAAGCAGAAAACGGAACGCAAACAAACATTATGTGCACCTCTTTTTAGTGAGACTTGGACGTCTGACACCACAAGTGAAGCTGGTTGACGAAGGTAGCGTATGTCTGCCATCATCACTGATATCTCACTAACACTACTGCATGCTGACGAGGTAGTGCGACCCAAACATGCGGTACTGTTCAACATCTCAAGCAGATTGCCTGTAATAAAGAACGTAAGAGTAGACGTGTTCTAGTCTTGTAGCAGCACCTTTCACTTTGTAAATGTGAAGCGCATTTCATACAAACCAGTCATACCAGTCGTCTTGTTCAGCATGGTATGCGTCTCTTCGGCAGTGGGGCTAAGTAAGACAATACTATCTGCACACTTCATGTTCGTCAACCTAGCGCGAGGAGGAAGCTTAACAACAAGATCACTGAATTCCTCCAGCATACCTTCCAGAATGACGTCTATGACAAGATTGAACAGGTAAAGCTAGACGAGACACCTCTGGCGAACACCACTAGAAGTGATGAACGTCCGGAACAGTTGTCCATAAACCCTCACGCTGCTTGCAGAGTGGGCATACAGTGATCTCAACAAGTTCATGTAGCTCCAGAGGACTTTCTTACAAAGAAGGCAGTTCCCAAAAGCGTTACAGGCAACTAAATCGAAAGCACCCTCTAGGTCTAAAAAGCTCACGACGGTCGATTGTCTATAAGAGTAAAGATGCTCCAAGATCCGTTACATGATGAAGATATGATCAACGCACCTCCAACCAGATCGGAATCCTGTCTTTTCTTCGTGTATCAGAATTTCCATGGCCTGTGTACCGATATAATATACCGCCAGCGAATACCTCAGGAGCTGGTATTTCTTTAGTTGTTACAGGCTTCCGGCCCATATTCTGATAACAGGAATTGGTGCTCATGAGCATCACCCAAGATGTGCCTCTTCAATTTCGAAAACGAATGAAATTTTCAAGACAGACAGGCCGGCCAAATCCACCTTCAATCTGTGACTTAAATGTCTGTACCTGTTACAGGTAAGCTTGTAGTTTCGTGGACAAACGGAACACATGTGAAACGGACAATTTGAGGGAGTCTGCATTGGAGATGTGGTGATCAATTGACCATGACGGTTTGATTTGCTCAATAATGACCTGTTAATTCCGGATGAGGTCATTTGAACACCCATGATGTGTTTACTGTCTTTGATTATGAGGAGGAGGAGGAGGCGTCTGTTGTGAACGCGTGTGATGCGGTAGGTCGGTTTGAATGCAATGTGGGCTTTATCTCTGTTGCCAGGTGGTCCAAAATCGTGCCGAGTGTCTTCTGTTATTGTCTGATTTTCGGCGAAGCCGGATAGTACCCGTGTACTCACTGCAACTGTTTGCTATATGTAACATAGGTTATATGTGTGTATTTATATACACACACACGGAACCCTGGAAACTAATATTCTTGCTTACATGTTGACTTTCTAACGCGCCAAAACCGCTAACCTGGCTGATTTCGTGTTGGCACATTTAAAACGCAGTGACGAGATGTTAGTGTTGGCCGGTTGTTTGAACTCCCATGAGCAACTGAGAAGCCTCCTCTAGATTGTTGGGACCAAATCGAAGTTGTGGAGGACAACATGAAGTTGATGTGGAAATCATTTGAGGATTAGTTCAACTCGTCATAAGTAGTAGTGTTTGGATGCTCATTTTTCTTCAACACATCCAGCTTACAGACCTTACGGTAGAACAGACAACGCATCCCCCGAGACTCTCACTTCCCAACAATTTCTGTAACAGTGTCCTGTTCACCACTGGCTAAGAGTGATCGCTTTTCTCGATTGAATGAAGCGATCCCCATGCATAAACCTGCTTAGGTGCAACGGTGTACCGAATAGATGGGTAAGCCCAAGCATTGGAACGGTTTCTCACACTAAGAACCATCTATCACGCAACACCAGAATGTATGCATGTCAGGGCTATCCGTCTCCTATTTTTAAATACTGCCGTAGACAGCCTAACAGACAGTTGTCTGCGGCCGTCAGATTATTGGCACAGACCTGTCTGCCGGACGGCTGACTAATCTTCATGACAGGAACTATGGGTAAAGTCAGACAACTTATTGCACTTCACGCAGGATGTAGTTTGCAATCCAAACTGCACAATTCAGCTCCAAAATTATTATGGTTTCGTAGGTTTAATTTTGAATGACAGTCTCGGGGATTAGTCTTTTCGGCCAAGATGCTGTGTTAACTGCGACAGAGGTATAGGGCGTGAGTGCACGTTCCATATCTTCAACGTTAAGGCTATCTACGTCGTGCCCGGTCACCATGAGTGCACTTGAAACTTGCGAGCGTTAGTGTTGTAGGGCCGCGAATTGTGACCGCCCCTAAATAAGGACGTAGGTCGATTTCGAACGCTCGACTATCGACATCGACGAATATTTTCACTCGTTTGGTGACGCCGGTTTGTGAGTAACGGTGGAGTTAAAGAGTATACATTTCGTCGTACGGTTCAAACTGCTTCATTTCTCATTTCCCTCGGACGAGTGCCTTGTTGGTATCACAGTCGACTGGCCTAGGATGTCTGGGGGGGGGACAAACAATGACGAAGTGAGAACATGAAAACAGTTACCATTAGCCTAGCAGTATTAACGTCGACACTTAAAGGGGACTTAGTTGCAGTAACCTTTCACGTTTCGAGATTCGCCTCAAGCCAGTGTGGGCCAATTTCCGAACGGTATCCTTGAGTTAGGCAAGCTTCTCACTGTCAAGTGAATCAGACTACTGAGTCTCTGGCTCCAGGTATGGTCCCCTAAGAAAACTCTATACCCCGCTGTCTAGCTGGTCAGAATCTTCAGTCAGAGAATCGGGGTGGGATCCCTCAAGTCAACCTTATTTTGCAACATAAACGACCAGCAATGATCAAAATCTATCGTTTTTCCGACAGTGAAATCATGTATTCACCACGACTTTTTCTTCCCGTTTTGTCCCCCCAAGTTTTATACCTTTGTGTATTCAAGTGATAATTGTTTTCTGATGTCAAGTCAATCGGTGAATCTTGGCGCTTCAATGTCTGCACTATCCGGCAAGTCGGTCAGGAGGCTGCTCTGGCAAGCACTCTTTCAAGTCTGGAGCTTGACGTGTGCCGGGTGTCGGAGACGCGTGTCTACAAATTCAGCGCCATTATCCACTTTAACTCACCTCTAATACATAGTCTATCCAAGTGATTCTCTCTCAGGGCGTCTGGTGACGACAAAGCCGAATCTCGTGGTCCAGCTGGAGTGGGAATCGTACTAAGTTCCACAGCAAAGCATCGTTTGCTAGATTGGACTCCAGTGAACAGTCACTTATGTGCTATCAGACTTAATACATCGGTTAATGTCTGTCAACACAAATTAGAAAAGTGCCGTGTATTCATCATACCGGCGTACGACGTAACGTACAGATGTTTGGATGCTGCCAAAGACGCGTTCTATGACTCCCTCGCTGACCTTCCGAAGCAGTCTAAACACTCTGGAATCATCGTATTATCGAACGGTTTGAATGCTAAGCCTGGTCGTCTGTCCCCAGAGGAGAAGCGGCTTGGAGGTGTTTTGGTGTCCGGGCACAACGCACTGATAGTGATGTAAGACTTCTGCAGCTATGCGCTACTCACGGTGTCTATAGTTCGAGCACCGCATTTCAAAGCAGAAAACATCGTTACATGGATACCTCAGTGTACTTCTCAGTCATGGACACAACTCGACCGCATAGCAGTCACATGTGCCGCAAATCTGTTAATGAGTGTGGTGCGCTTTGGAGCGAACACAAGGACTCGGACCGTGCTATTTTGCGTGCCCGTTTTGTTTCTTCGCTTGTCTAGAGGTAACACACTCGTAAGTACAGAGAAGTTGACTGGCATTCGACCTAGGAGAGTGTAGACAATGCTTATCGGGAAGCAGTGGTGAGCGAATGCTCAGTTCCAGTCACGTAAGAGAACCTTACGAACATTGGGAACAAATCGTATTAGCTGTGGAAGCATGCTGTGAAGAGGAGTATCCCGCCGGGGAAATTACACATTTTTGACCGAATTACATTGCTGTTAAATCGATAACGATTATGAATGAGCATCACCCGATTACACATGACTTGGAATATGACGACTGTAACGCGCAAC
>QNGE01010368.1:0-10387 GCA_008508345.1 Paragonimus westermani
TATGTCGGGTTCTCCATGTCGAACTTCCTGTCGGGTGGTCATTGTCTGGATTTGTGTCCGGCTTCGAGCGAATAAACACAGCTGTTTTACGGTTCGCATTAGCCTTGGAAATGTGGATCAAATGGGTATGAATGGTGAGACGCGTTGCGCACTCTACACAGTACGTCAGTTGGATAATTGACCTGGATGCGTACATGACTGATTCAACGAGGTAATTAGGGAACATGTACGGACGGACGCATTGAAGAAGCGGTGATGAGTTTACCATGATAATTCGATTGGCCTAACAGGAACCGATCAATTTCGTATGAGGTCGTTCGAACTCCTGCGTTCTTTTGTCTTCGTTGATTACGTCCATTGTGTGAACAATTAACTCTTCATTCTTCTCTTGTGCCAAGCTAAAGATAACTGTTTTTAGCGTCGAACCAGTCCGGTTGTTTCTGTTGCTGAACACCGATCTTCGCGATGGCCACTACCGTAATTTGATCTTTAAGATGTTGTCATATACCGTCACAGATCATTTATGCAACAACCCTCTTCAGATAAATGGCCATTGCATGCTGAAATATTGCTGCTGCCTTTGATTTCCACAATCTTTTAGCATGCATGGTGTACCAGTGTCTGACTGATCTGCAATGAAGAGACTGGCGCACATGAATAAACAATTTGGCCCTGACCAGCCTACGATCTCTAGTACGCCGGGATCTGCGTATCACTCCACTGATACGCACGATCACGTAGTCAGGTGAGTGGTGATGACCACTTCGTGGATTAGTCGACGTCGCTATCTTGTTCTCATCCAGATGGAATCGATAGCCAATTGGTGAATAGCACACAGGTGGAGTAGACATGCACCGTTCGGTTCGGCGAGATTCTTGCCACGCTTCGAAGGTTCTCTTAACATTTCGCTTCCCATCTGTTCACTAGTTCTCCGAAACTCCGCATTCAGCATAGCCCTGCACCAACGCTTCTTTTTCTCACCAGTCTTCCCTGCTTCTCCGAAGGCTTTCGGCAAGTTGATGACAAATATTTCGGAAAGTGGCTTTTTTGTCTTCGCTGCTTGGGTCCGCCACGAGAACAGCAAAACACTTCATTGTTCTGTCGTGCCAAGTTGAAGGCAGCTGTGTTTTACAGTCGAATCAGTCATAGTTTCTTTGGCTCTGAATGCTGATCTAAAAGGTTGCTGTGCAACCTATTCCTTGAGTTCAGATGAGACCCAGTGGCGACGAATCTTGGATTCGAATCAGCAACAGAAATGGGATTTTCAGATGAGGCGATCTGTCTACTGGCTGTGCCGAGAAGTTATGCTTACAGCGCAGAAATTTCACCAAACGCTCCATCGGACTGGATGTCGGAACAGCATTTCGCAGTCAGTTCACGCTGAAATCCGCTAATACCACTGACGAGCATTCTTACGATATGTCATCGCATCCAGCTGAGATCGGGGGTTTGTGGCGGCTAACTCGCGAATATCACACAGATGGAGTAGACAAGCATCGTTCTCATGGACTGAACCAATGCCATGGGATACAAGGAATCCCGACCAGGCTACCGAGTCGCGTCCAACTGGAGCGTTGAAATCGCTCTGAACAAACAGTCGGTCATTTACCGGTACCGACCGGATTGTGGTGGACAGCTGATCACAGAACTGGTTCCTCGTATCACCAGTGTGACACACAGCTGGACCATAAACACCAACGAATTTGGCACACTTGCCTAGACCGAGTCGCAGGCACATGGGCATGATTCGAGGGCTGATGTTGTGTGGTTCGCCTGTCATCAAAGCGTTGATGCGATTAGAGACTGCGAAACAGACAGCATGCTCGCGCGTACCGTCCGCCGGGTGACGTATGCAGTAGAAGATGTACCCACTAACTGTTTCGCGCAACTTACCTTGGTTTGGAAGCCTTGTTTCACTCACGGCTGCTACTTCGGTGCCATAGCGACGCAGTTCCATGGCGATCAGTGCGGCTCGTCATTCTGGCCATATTTTGATGTTGCATCGATCCGGCAGCATGCGCACATTCTAGGTTTCAACAGACAACGTGCTGCGTCTACTGGGTTGTCTCAGATAGATTAGTGGGATCTCATGTTGAGTTTTTGACCCAACCGTTTTATCTGTGCGTTTAAATGAATTAAGATTTTTTAGGGGACTCTACGCACATCTAATGACTCAGCAATCGGACTCACTTGGCAATGAGTGTCTGACCCAACCCGAGTGCGCAATAAATTAGACGTTGACGATTCTTTCAGAGTTTTGTTACTCGAGGTAGATTGGCTCTGAGTTACATGGAGCTTTTGAAAGTTGGTTCAGGTTTTTTGGTCGTGTATGATAACACCCTGGTTGTCCCAGCCAACCCTTGGGCGATAGGACTGCTCTTTGCTTGAGGCTACCATACCTAATTTAGTACGGATGAAGTTGAACAGTTTGGGAGTCGTGTTCAACATGTTATTGATAAACAGATTGGAAATAACACGTTACGAGTAAGTTCTACGTTTCCACCACCTCGTGTGGCCTTCCTCAGGAGTGTTGTAATCGAAATCACCTTGACAGAGGAACAGAAGTCACATGGGATTTGCCGTAGTTAGGTCAATTTGTGCTGCATCTGACCGGATTGGTCTAATCCTTTGCCCGCTCAGGGGGATGAGACAGATGTAGATAAGACGCGTCTGTGTCTGGTGNATCGGCTTGCCTGTATAATTTTTTGTTAAATGTGAATAAGGTTGAGTGCAGACAAATTTCAAGACAATACCTAACCTCTTTCTTCCGTACAGTTCCTCTGTATAGCTATAGATTCGTGTCTCACTACCTAAACACTTGTGGGCAGTCAGCAGTGCGACATACGAACATATGTGTTTTCTGTCTGACCCCCTTTGGCATATCTGATACGGTAGGACCTGGAAGAGCTGAAGTTCTAGCCAGCATAGGCCTGTAAACCAAAACAACATCCAAGTTTAACCATCACGCCAGGATATCAGCTCGGCTCGTTTGATCCTAAAAACTGGTGAGTCAAAATACATTCCACACGATCCGAGGTAAGGGAGCTTTAAGCTTTCACGTAACATTTTACGAATATCTGTAGTTTATAGGCATATTCTGACTATCTTAT
The DNA here is from genome assembly GCA_008508345.1 of Paragonimus westermani. Lineage (NCBI taxonomy): Eukaryota > Metazoa > Platyhelminthes > Trematoda > Plagiorchiida > Troglotrematidae > Paragonimus > Paragonimus westermani. The sequence continues at coordinate 3,111 of QNGE01010368.1, forward strand.
ATTTGCTCGCTTTTTGTTAATTCACTGTGGAGTTCCGAACGATTAGGTGGAAACGTTTTTCAACTGTTGCTCTGTGCACGTTACAGGTGCCCACATTTGGAGTTCTTGGCCCAGGGGTGTGATTTGCTGCTACGATGAATGAGCTTCGTAACCGACACATCACTACTGTTTCGGTTAAGTTCCGTCAACTTGTACATCTTTCTCGAGATAAGTCTAGCTTCGTTAGTGATGGTCGGTTAGTTTGTTACAGGTTCACTGAACAGGCCGATCTTAAGGGTGCACAGCTATTTGAGGAGACGTTTGTGGGGCAACTATTCCAGAGGCTGCAGTTAGAGGATAGCAAGCCGTCAATTTTTCGTGGCAAGTGACAGATGGCTGACAAAATCTAATTGCCATCGTTTCTCCTGCAAAAGTTATGAATTCAACGATTTCTCAGGTATACTTAGGGGCAATTTTCTACATTACTCTCACCCGTGGCTGATGATCTACATGAACCATTCCGAAACACCTCGTCCTCATTGTCACGCATGTAAATACCAGTGTGAATGTATAACCGTGTCACTCGATCGTTGGTAGCAAAAGATGAAAACTTAGCTACTTTGCGCAAGAAACTTTGCTGGCATTCTGACCACAAACCAGGTGATCTGGACTCCAAGGGGGCACAGTTGTGACTGGAACCAGATGACTGTCATATCAGCATTAATGCTTTGGGTCGTCGCCTATTATGCTATCACATGTACTCCATCACGGTCCAGACCAGTAGAGGCTAGCAACCTTTTGGGCATCCTCAAACCGATTATTTGTACTCATTGAGTAATAAGCATTAAAACTGTCAGGCTAACAAGTTTTGGCGGGGACAGCCACAAAACAATTGCGTTTTCTTTCCAAGAGACAGTTTCCGGAAATAAATTCCCATGGATACTTTCGACCATCTATTCAGAGCTACCATGAGCCTAACTAGAAGGTATCGCGGCTAGAGTCATTGTTTGGTGTAATCGTGATGAGGAATAGGCTAGGAGATAAAGCCCGATATAAAAATCTATTCAAGTAGAAAGACAAAAAAATGGTAGATGCCGCTGACTATGGTAGGGTGCCATCTTGGGTGGTGCTTCTAACCGGAAAGTTGAATGATCTCAGGGTCCCCAAACGGGCAACTGACTCCTGCCTACCTTATTGAACGAAGTAGTAATGGTTTTCCATTTTATTGACCACGGCTTTACCAGATCACCTAGCGGTCTCAGTTGATTGTTGAGGATTCCATTAGATAAAGTCCGGTGTGTTAGATGTTTGGGTGACATGTGGAGTGCGTCATTCAGCCAGTACATGTTGTACAAACTGGTTGTTTAACCAGGTGTTCACATATCTCGAGTTTTTCGACATAGGCGCTGGCAAACTACCAAGCCGATTACGCAATAGGCTCAAATACTGCGAAATGATCTGAGCAGACACCGAAGTTCAAAGACCTACCGATTGACGAAGCGAGATTAATGTACAGGTCCGCTATCAGAGTGTTTCGAATAACTGCCAAGACTAACGGCAACGCAACATGCCAGGAGAGGTGGTTTCTGTCTGTTGTAACTCGTTCGTTTGTCCTACGAGCACGTAAACAGATAACGGAATAACTGTCAGTGAGACGACGTATAACGGGACGATAGACAACGGTAACGAACAACGGGCTCCAGAATATGCACGACTAGTTCGAGACTTCCCGGCTAACCCAACCACCTGAGGCTAACGTATGAACACAGAGAGAAGACTAGCCTCCGGACAGAGTTCCATTATGTCACTCAATCCGAAGACAACACGGTCACAAACCAGACCATATTTAAAGGGTTCGCCACCAATAGGAAGACCAAATTAGAGGCGGACCAAATGATGAGCCGAATAGTACTGTGATGCGCGTGGGCGGGATGTAGGCATGTGAGCATGGAGGCGCGTAGGTGGGATGCCAGAGATTTGTCACAAGGGTTGAAGGACGAAGTGGCGCATGACCGTGCCAACTATGAAGGTCACTCGCCAGCGTACTTTGTTAGCCTTTGTCGCACAATATTTTCGGGGAACTGGCGATTTCCCCGACACTGCCCTTTGGAGAACTTTTATACTGCTTGCGAAAACATTCAATCACCGGCACGTGTTTCGGAAAACTCGATGTACGTGATCCTTCGGTACAGCAATCAGGTTGCGCTGTTTGCGATGGTTCGGTCGCGTAACCCATGTGTCAATCGAGCGTCTAACAAATCGGCCACTGTCTACTCAGACAGTCAACAACTGGATGAAAACGCGAGGTGACGAGGTAATGTGTGGTCAAGAAAAATGGTGACCCTTGCCATTCCTCTGAATGAGGTGAGCAGGCGCACTGTGCTGGTTAGAAACGCTGTCCGAGATGGCAACGTGTCGCAGCCAGAGGCGTGAGTGCGTCCATAACATTCCCAGTTGTGCTGTTTGACGTTGTGCTATCCGCATTTAATCCTGTTTTCTTCTAGGATATTCCTTGCCACTGTTATGTCGAATGGTAATACGAACCACAGCACCCACTTCTCAAACCGGTGACCACCATGAGTGAGCCAATGAATAAACGTTTAGTTAAAAAATTCCTTTCGACCACCATCGAAGCGAACATCCAGTGGGACTCTCACTTTCTACTAATAAGCCCAACACACTTCAGACGCTGCAGTTGAGTAATTCAACGTTTGTGATGGGGACGAACAATGCGGTCATCTCACAAAAAGTGCACAAAGTTAAAATTATACGAGGCACATGGAAGCGCACTGTTTACGATGGATCTGATTGAGGCTACGGTTCTACAGTGCATTGTGCTACAGCCAATCCAAGTCACACCAAGGCGGATTGTCAAAATAACAGTTCTTATAGCCCGTCTATCCACTGTTACTGACCTTTCAATTAATCAACTTCCGAATACTTTCAACCACTTCCCTCCCCCTCCAACAACTGTAAAGCCGGGCGGTATGGTAGGTGAACTGGATTATTAACATTGATGTCAATCACGTCTGTTAACTCAGGCATTGCTGTATCCTCATAGTTACTTCCCGATCGGTCTTCTAAAGAGATGTCTGCAGTGGTTCAGTTCATCTTCGACTAACTGTCAAATGTCATCTGTATCTGACTTGTTGCAAAACTCTGTACTTGATGAGATAGATAGGCACCAAAATGTATCATGTTTACTTGGACGTTGCAGATGACCTTAAATTGACGCAGCATGTAGGCTTTTGATAGTGTTTTATTTTACTTCATCACATTTCAGTTGATTTCCATTTCTGATAACAAATTGCCTATTTAATCGTTGTGTTATTATCGTATCCTCGTCTCGGTTCGCTCGCTCCTACGAGTGGAGCACCCTGGTAGTTTCAGAAGGATCTGAGTAACCAAAAGCTTGGATATGCCACAAATGCGGCTGGGCCCAACTCAGGTCACGGACTGAATTTGGATTTGGGGTGATCGCAGGTGACCTGAAGTTTGTCCCGGCTAACCCGTTATTGAACCAGACTTAATGAGTTTATCAACTGGTTAGTAATGTTATCATCGTCAACGAGAGTGAGACACTGTACGTCGGAGGCATACATGCCCATGAATTTGGCCAACCTCATTGTCTTGTTCACGATGTCACTCTGAGAGGTGCTGAGCGAAATACGTCAGATAATTGAAATGTACTGTGTATGCCTACATTTTCGGTGTCACTCTACCACAGCGATGCTACACATCGATTTCAATGATTGTCTGTAGAATTACGGACGTCATTGAGGCAGACTGACCGCATCTGGTCAGACAGTCAGTAGGGTGACTTGGACCTGTAAAGCTGAAGCCGTGAACAAAGCGTTGAAGTTATATCCTGGATAATTTTGTAAGTGGTTTTCACCATTAATCTACGGGAAGCGTACCGGTTTGTGACTCAGATTATCGTTAGGGGTCATTTTCTTTTCTAGCCATTATTTTGCTAGCGATAGTCACATATTAGTGCATGAGCACGGTACAGTAAACAGGGTTTAACGATCTGCGGATCCTTCTGATGATGTGTAGAACAATCACAGAACCTTCTAGTTACATATCAGGGAATTTCACATGATTTATGCTGCCAAATTAGTTGTTTACATCACGTTACTAAGCGGCACTAATCAAAACACAGCACACTTCCGGTTTAATCGCTTATCAACGGTCGACCCTTGAACTCTGTAGCTAACCTCAACGTCACTGTCGTTTACAGTTTTATACAAGACCGTTGGACACTTGTACATTCAGCCTAATACATAATCCACTTCCGTTCTCAACCACCTTTTATAGTATGTCTGGTCTCACGTGTGTCTGATTTCGGCGACTCAGTGAAACGTACGTCAAATTGGTGACCTTGTCCAAGTTTGGTTTCATTTTCAANATATATATATATATATATATATATATATATATATCAGTTCATCAATTCAGGCACAGTTGGTCAATTGTGTCCGACAAGTAGACGCGAAGAAGGCGTTCCGCGTCGTCCGTCAGGACTCTGCCAGCTTTACACTCAAGGTGACATACTGCATCCGATCAGTAGTCGAGGCTGTCGCAATCCGGCATCATCACCGGGGTTTGTGTGATCGGAAGTAACTCGTCCAAATTCTAAGGCTTCCGTGGCCAAACACGGTCGTCTGTGAAACAATCTGTCCGACCCCACTGACCTAACCAGGTTAACACTGACTGTCGTGAGCCGGCTACGTTTGTGTTCCCAAACATAGCAAATATCCAATCACATTGTCCCTCCCTCAGTTTTTCACCAATAACTTTCTGTTTTCATATTTGTTGTGTTCTAATTAGCCTGATGATCAAACACAAGTCTTGTTCGCTACTCTGTCGTTCTCATAACTTTCTAATCGTCATTTAGTTTTATATAAGTTTACCGGTCAAGGAGGAAAATCGAACGAAAATAGTCTGCTCACTGAAAATTTCCTTCCCATGCTGCCTACGGGGATTTCCAGTTATCTGAAGCACACCAGACGATAACAGCTTCGCAGCTTTCGCCCACTCAGCAAACAAAACAAACAACTTCTATTGATTAACAACGTAATTTCTGCCACCACTACACTTTTCTTACTAAACATTCATGAATGCATTATCCGATGGTGCAGAGATCGACATAATTCCACCAGAAGCACAATATTTGAACCCGTTGACCATAAGGAGTTTCCACGCAGTCAACGGAAGCGCTATGAAAGTGTTCGATCAACTCTGCCGCATGCCTAGCTTAGGTCTCCGTAGTCTATTTGCTGGATCTTCACGACTGCTGACACCCAAGTGGTTATTGGCATCAAAGTTCTCGTGTAGTTCGATCTTTTCGCAGACTTCAAACAAAGCCGTCTGATTGACTGAATGAAACCACTTCCCGCTTCAATCACTCTCGCGTACCGAAACTTTAAGAAGCTGGATTCATATTACTCGCTACTCAATAAACATGTATGCCTACTGTCGCGGATTCCACGCAACCTCACGTAGCTGCGCCTGGCTCTTAGGTGTTAGCCAAATCTCGTAGGTTGGCGCCAATTTTGGTCACATGCTCATCTGCTCTTCAAGAAGCACGCGAGCCTCACCTTTCCACGTGGCGCTTGAAAAGTCCGGAGAGTGGCTCCCAAATGGAGACCACTGTTCACCTGGTAACGCCATGAAACATGTCAGTTACTCAATCCGTCATATTGGGACATCACGGTCAGTCTTTATTGTGCTGGCATGTTCTCAAAAATTGGCCTGGTTGCCGACAGAGATATGACCAAGGCAGCCGTCGGTAGTCACTTCAACTTATCCCACTATCTACGCCCCCTGCCGTTCGGTTTACGAGACACCGTTCAAACGTTTTAACGTTTCATCGACGATATGAGGCTGGGTTCCGCCCATCTCTATATCGGCAACTTATGGCACACGCGCCAATGAACATCACCAGACCCATCTTCAACACAGCTCTTCGATAGATTGACATCCGTCAACATAACCGTTATTGAGAAAGGCACTTTTAGCCACGCCGTAGTAGAGTTCACAGGTCACTAAGCTGATCGGCATCATATATGACAGCTGACCGATACAACAGAAACAATTAACCGCTCTTTCCTCCCTACAGCGCTCGCCGCCAACAGCCGTTTCAACGGGATGGTGAACTACTACATACGGTTCATTTTGCAATGTGCTAGGTTTACACGGCTGTTAATCGAGTTACTCCGGTGACATCGAGTTTTCTGCGACAGTTATCGAATCGTTCGACCGCTGACCATCGCTGTTATGTCGCATCGTTCAAACCCAGCTACAGAGATAAGTATAGGTGTTGATGCGTCAGACATCACCGTCGACACCGTTCTTCAACAATACATCAAGGGACTTTGGAAGCCGCTTGCTTTCTTTTTCAGACGTTTACTACCATCCCAGACTGAGTATAACGAGTCAGTTCGTGGGATGTCAACTGCCTATTCGGCCGTTCATCACTGTCGATCTGTTCTCGAAGTAAAACCAGTTTGATTGTTGATTTCTGTAGTCGATCCAATAGGCATTCGCCTCGTGAAACTCATGTGAAGTGCCCCAAATTGTTCACACATTTTCTGGTATGCAGCTGCATTCCACAAGACACTATGATCACGCACCAATTAGTCTGCTATAAAAACTTTTCACGAGAAGTACTTTAAGCACGTGGTAAACTACGTTGCAAATACGCTATTCGGAAAAATCCATCTCAATTGGATCGGCACATTAAAACAGACTGCAACTAAGAGACTAAAAGTCGACCGGCACCTTTCGTTGAACGGAAGAGTGATTATTTTACTAGATTGGCGGTGTATTGTTCCCAGATTGTGTAGTGAATAATTGTGCATGCGATTGAGAGAGTGAAGTCTTTTTCCTTACCTCGACTACAAACTAATACTCCATTAACCACACTCGGCCTGTTAATGTAAAGGTCTCTGAGAATTGACAGTCGATTATGACCTGTCGAATTCGTCAAAAGAGCACTGTCTGTTGTGAGCAGTTTTGAGCAATTCAATGAGATTGGATGAACAACGGAAGCTCGGCGTTCGAATCTGACAAAGTGAGTGCTATCTGTTACGCGCGCACTTGTCTGGACAGTGCTTGAATTCCAGCCTCAGTGATTGTGAAGCTTGCACTACTCCACTGACCTCATCATAGACCTGGCAGAATCACCCTAAACTGCCTGACAAACATGCCCCTGTAATTAATTTACAGATTGTCAGTTCAAACACAGCATCGATCAGTCTTCACATTCAAAATATACGCTGAAACACTTACGCACT
>QNGE01010369.1:0-10386 GCA_008508345.1 Paragonimus westermani
GGGACAGCGTTCTTTCGAAGTAGGGGTTCGAACAACAGTTCTAAAAAGAATAACAACGTGAACAAGCATGAGCCGAAGGCCTAGAAAGCCATGCATACGACTTACACAAACGCAAACTGAAACGGCACAGTCAACGCAGCAGCACGCTCCGTTACACAACTCAAATTCAACCCGCGCGCGCTCGCTGGTTTCGGTTGCGCGCTACATATGTCTGTGGCAGGTCAACGTGTGATAAATATGATAAGCGTGATACATACATATGTGGACCATATATATAAGAAATACCTAAAATGTACAGGGAAATATCTGCTAACATGTGAAAGCACGTGCTGATCTATATATAGGTATTTTGTTTCAAAAATGTGTATATGTATATGTATATACGTATATATATATATATATAACTATATATACCTATATACGTGTATATATGTATATATGAGTATATGCACATATATAAACCCTCACAAACGTATACATATATGTATGTGGAATTATACATATGCATGTAGGTATATGAATATGTGCGTAGATATATGTATATATATATATGATATTATAAACGTTCCCACAGGTATACACATGTATGTGTATTATACGTACATATCTACATAATATACATACATATATGTATACATATGTGTTTATATCATATATGCATACATATATATATACATATATGTACATACGTATACATGTGTTTATATATATGTTTATATACCGTTGTGGAAATATGCATGAAGGTATATATATCTATATATTTATGCATTCCCATATGCACACACACATATTTTTACTAGCGGTTATAATAGTGTACATACGTTTACATATATATATATATGTATACGTATAAACACTCCCGTACGGGCGGCCTGGCGGCAAATCTGTTCCCCTATGTTTCTTGGCACTTGCTGCCGTTTGATGAAGAAACTGCTACACGTTTCCCGCTGAAATCTGTTCAAATCCTCCGGGTACTCCCGGAACTCCTGATACTTCTTGAATATTCTCCAGAACACGTCCTCGTTGTACACCGCCACGCTGATTCACCACACGAAAGTGATGTACTTGTGGTGGACCACTTAAACACCAACTAGGCCCGATGATGTGAGGTTCCGTGAAATTCGCAGGTTTCATACATCTGATTAAGGACTTTCACTTTACCATTTTACTGAAACTTGTCATAACACTCGCCTCATACCAGTTTTCACATTATTTTTGTATGGAAAGAAACCGACTGTCGCCATTATTGCGCGCTAGTGCAAATCCCGTTTTTCCCATTTCATCACCCAAAGTTACGTGATATTTGTTGTATTTTGTCATATTTACTCGCTTTGAGACCTTTTGATAAAAGTTGAACATCATATAGTTATGCCCGCTAAGTCAGCCACTTTCCAGAAATTGCAAGTCGTCAAGCGATTATCCCTGCACAAAAAATGCATGTTGATGGTGAAAAAAGGTGTAAAGCCTTCAGATTGTTTGGTCAACACCAGTCCCACCCCTGCTATCGCAGAGGGGACCGAGGCCGTTGCTAAACCGGCAGTGTCAACAACAAATCTTAGCATATCACACGGAAGGAAAAACAATAAACCATGTCCGGTTTCCATTACCAATGTATTCGGAGATCAGGCTAAAATTAAGGGGATTAGAGACTGGAATAACGAAACTACACAGTAGAAAACGATGTGTTTGCCGAAATTTTGCACAAATTAGATCTGCTATTGTGCATTATAAATGCCTCAAGTAACGTCTGCCATCAGACTACCCCTAGTCACGAAGACCTCGTAACCGCCGAAACGCTCAATAGTAGTGTAGCTACGGAACTGCATAGGCGGTTACGCTGTACAAGCAAAGTGGTGGTGTTTAACGTACCTGACAGAATAATTCCGTTGTCGGTGAAAAGGATCTTACTCAAAGCCAGTAAGATGGAAGAACAAGAGTGCTACTCTTTAAGACTGCACAAGAAAGTACAGCAGAAGCACTGCCCATTGTTGCTACAGTTCACAAGTGAACTTGTAGCAAACGAATTTGTCAGAAGACAAGAGCAAATCAGGCGTGGCACAAATTTCAAGTCCATATAAGTCCTTGGTGACAAGACGCCACTCCAGAGGGAAATATTACGAGCCAATATTTACCAAAATAAGAATAAGAATACAGTCAACAATCTCATAGATCTGACTGTAGATCTTGACTGCTCCACGAGCTCTCTGGACCCGCAATTTACAGCTGGAGGCGCCGTTGCGTCTCCGGTCTGGGAAGCACTGGAAAACAAACAACGTCTAGTTCTGACGACACCAGGCGCGTTTAAGTTTCCGCAACAAAACTCACGGCTATTGGTAAAAACACATCACCAAGTCCCCAACGTGTCCTTGAATAGAAAAAGTCCTGGACCTAGGCATCCATAGTTACTCAGAACACTGGAAGAAGCAGCTTAAATGCCCCTGATAATGACGCGGCTGCGCGAGCATGGCCATCCACTTCATGTCAGAGGAAGTCCTCTTCGTTGGGTGGAGCAATCGGAAATACCAACAGCAAATCCAGAACACCTGAACAATGCTTCAAATCAACAGTAAGATCTGTAGGGTGTTAACCGGAGAACAGTGTTTCGGATTTGCAATATAAGTGTAAACCAAAAGGACTTTACAAGCGTCATGCATCTGCCTGTGAGAAACACATTCTAAGAAACAACTTTCCGAATGTAAAACTGCACAATTTGTCTCCCGCTGCTTCCAGATCAACCTACTACTATAATGGGGGTCACGGTTACCATCCATCATCCAATGGATCCGTAATAACTCATCCTCCTACCCAAAATATGGGTGCTACCAGGAACCAAGTCCCCAATATGCATACCCCAGCAAGCACGTCATCACTTTATTACGTCAACAACACAAATGTATGACAAACAAGTTCTTTTTTAGTGCACCCTCCGATATTTCATCAACCGCCACCTGACCCCCTCCCCAAGCCTCACCCAGCCATCCCACCATACTGGCACTCTTCCAGCACTTCCCATCATGGAGCCAAACTTTTACGACATCCACCCGCGTATGAGCAGAAACTTGGTACATTCCTTAGATCAGGCCTTTCCATTTGATATTTCGTAACCTACTGCCCCATCTGTCATGAAGTTCTTTGGCAGTTTATCTGCTGTAAATGACAAAAGGAATTTCATAAGTTTATTACTAATGAACGCAAGATCGTTGGTTAGTAAAATGCACATTTTTAAACCCTTTGTCTTCTTATCTGATCCCCATATCATTCTCGTCACTGAGACTTGGTGCTCTCCTGACTTCCCACACAGTCAGATGAGCATCTTAGGATATCACATGTTTCGTAGGGGTCGTCTCACAGGACGAGAAGGTAGATGCATCGTTTACTATTTTCCGCGGTATAACTTAATGAGCCTATACTTCATAAACTCGAATGGCTCGTTGTGGTTATTGGTCTCTATTGGTTCTCGTGAGCTACTTATACAATTCATCTACAGGCCGCCTGATGCTACGGGCGATGATTTGACTGACCTTATGGAGATAGTGAATCATGTGTCCAACATGCTTTGTGAACAAAAACTAGTACGCGGTGACTTTAACATGCTTAATATCTCCTGGACCTCATTCTCTGCTCCAGCAAAACAGCCAAATTCCTTTCACGCATTCAGCTGAATGGTTGGAACTAACATGTCCTAACGCCCACCAGAAAGGGGCATATTTTTGATCTTACATTCACCATAGGTATTTCGTTTGTGGAGTATCTGTTCTACAAAAATTCCCAGGAAGCGACCATAATGTCGTCACATGTCCGTCTGATTTCAATATGGCTACCAAACCGACAGTTGTATTCTACCGCCCGACCAAATTCATTGATTGGAATGCCTTTTTCTCCCTACTAAGATCCCTAAGTTGGAGTACCTTCTTTCGCATATCAGATCCAAGCATAACGGCCGGAGAATTCACCAGATATCTAGCGTTTTGTATCAACGTTTTGGTCTCCAGTGAATCAAAACGTGTCGGCTCCCATGAACAAGGTAAAATCCTTACTGCGAAAAGGACTGACAAACCTAAAACGCTCAAGTCGAGGTACGGAAGGACACTAGACATTTCCCTGGTGATGCTAATGAGCGAAGTGTTTGAACACATAGAACGTCAGACGCAACTCCGTCAAATAAACGAAGAGAAAATCGCGCTCCGTAGTGAGCAAAGATGTGTGAAACTAGTGCGACTATTGAGACGGAGAGATTGCATGAGGGACCCCGTTATAAGAATTATTACTCCCAAAGACAAAACAGCTGTCGATGACCCTGTAGCAATGTGCGAAATCTTCAACTCACATTTTGCTGCCTCGTTTAGTGTAGAAAGTACCCCCATTACCTGCTAATATCCCGTCAAAAACAAATAAAGTTTTCAGTAATGTTCCAATCGATGTTCGAAGTGTTCGTTCACAGTTAGCTGGCATCAGACCCTAAATCCACCCTGGACCAGATGGTATCCCACCAATTGTAGTCAAGCAAGCAGGTGATTATATACTCATCATCTTACTCAATTTGTTCAACCCATCACTTTTATCCAGCACCTTCTCCCCTCAGTGGAAAACCTCAATCCAAGGCAGGACGTTAGTAACTACCGTCCCATCAACCACACGTCAATCTGTTCGAGAATGTTTGGAAGGATAGTAAAGGTGCACATAGCCGAGTCCTCAAGGACACACAACCTTATAAACCCTTCACAGCACGGTTTCCTTAGCAAACGCTCTTGTATGACATGTCAGCTGGAATTCTTGAACCATATATCGACGTCCGTCGACGCAAGAAATGCGGTAATTATCATGCTGTTGAACATGTAAAAGGCTTTCTGTCGTGTGTCTCATTAGTGCCTCCTGATTGAAATAGCATCGCTCGGCATACAAGATCTATTGTATAGCTGGCCGTCGTCATACCCTGGAGGTCACACTCCAACAGTCAAAATAGGGGAGCGCTACTCAACACCATAATCAGTTACTAGTGGGGTGGTCCAAGGAGGCGTTCTGGGTCCGTTGCTCTTCTTAATGTACATAAATGAATTATAAGACGTTATCACATATGACAAGCCCTTTCTGTCTGCTGACGATATCAAAATCGTTCACACATTTCGCCAGGGCAGTAGCGACAATTTCTGCCTACAAAACGTACGACAGGACCTAGCGTCATTGCAGTTGTGGTGCAAAACATGGCTGATGTCGTTCTCAGCTAACAAATCGAACACCATCACTCATGGTTGTAAACCACCCCATGGCTCAATATCACTAGCTGGTTGTAATATTGATACAGCCACTTCGGTCAGTGATCTAGGAATACGGCACTCAAGCTTCCTTAATTTCGCCGAACAAGTATGCTTACAGGTAGCAAAAACTAAAAAAAACAATAGGCTGTATCAAAAAGACGTTCAGTCTACCCGCTGCAAAGCTGACGCACTACAAAATGTGTGCTCGGCCTCAACTCGAGTGTTGCACTCTCATTTACCGTCATCTACGCAAGTCTGATAGACTTGTGTTAGAAAACCTTCAGTGATCGTTTACCAAAAGCTTAATAGGATATTCTTCTCCGCTCACCTACAGACAGCGCTGTGAAAATCTTGGTATGGATCCACTTTGGTTGCGTAGACTAAAGTTGAACCTTACGCCGCTGTATAAACTCGTATATTCAAATGCGATTACCACAGTGTTCACCGTCCACTTACAAAACTGCCCTATATATAGTCTCAGAAATAAGGGCTCTACCTTGCCAACTCTGGTATCCCGGGAAAATATGCGTGCAGACTTCTTTCTTGTAAAGTGTTCCTACATTTGGAATAAACTTCCGGATGAATTCAGAGCCAGTAACAACATTCAGTGGTTTAAAAGGGTTTTGACAGCTATCTTACGTTACCAAACACAATGTCTATCTTCAAACTCTCTGTATCACCTGATGACCTTTTTGAGTGTGATCCGAGAAATATTTAGCTACCGGATGCGCATCACGTAGATAACCACCCCTCTGTCACACGCCCCTCGAAAACAGCCTGCTTGAACTGGTTTGTCATATGGTTTACTCGCAAGATCTTTTAGCACTTGGCTTACTTCGCGCTCACTAAACCATTTGTAACTTAACATTATTTGAATGATATGCGTTTATTCATGTGTATGCGCTGCCCAAATTGCCAGAAAGTGTAAACTTGGCGCCTAATAATAAATGCAACAGAACGACGCTACTCATTTCATGCGGCCCTCAAAACCGTCGACACAATTCTCCGTTCGCCGCAATAAATCCCGAGTGCATAGAAAAGTGCCACAACAAACAGTAGATGGGATTATATATTCCAATAATCATGGCAAAAATAATGGTATCGTATGAGTTCTTTGTCAAAAAAAAATTCCGCAAGCACATTGTTTGCCATAGTGAATGTTATAACCCCACATTTTCTCATCTAACGTGTGGAATTACGTTCTCCCTTCCGATCCGCATATTTTTCACTGGGCGAGGAAAGTTTTCTACGACGGATGGACGCACGGAACTTCGTTTTAGCTGAACGGTTCGCGAGTTGTTCAACTTCTTGAAGTTTTCGAGCAGTCGGCGAAATCCTGTTGAAACCTACGCAATCGTCTGCTGGATTTTAGGATTTCCCACCCCGCCTCACCTAAACCGACCTTTTTCCAAGAGTGACCTTGAACTATTTAAAAATTTGCCCATCCCACAACCTTGTAGAAAGTAAATTAGTGTAACATCCCAATTTTCGCGAATAAATTTTCGAAGCAAGCGAACTATCTCTTTCTCCTTTGCGTGCGCTGTTTTTCAACACTGACTGTAAGCATTCAAACAACGTAAACCATGAAATCTTCCGGCGTGACTTATTAGTCACCAGCTTGGATGTTTGACACTTCTTACTTACTGTTGAAGGGAGACAGCTTGAAATTCTCAAAGATCAGTCGCAGGAATTTGGCTCTATTAAGTTGATGCAACATGCCTGAACATTAAAAGCCCCATCGTCGAGATTCGTACATCAAAAGAGACTAGGTTAACGCACGTGATAACGGCAGCGTTGTAGGTAGAGCGCTGGCTAAGGTATAAACATTAGTTTTACACAACCCAGGTGGCTTGATATTATCGCCAAAACACATCCGTTAATTCTGTCTCTTCAGGTGAGCAGTGAACATCGCATGTTTCACGTCAAGCTCCATCAGAATCTGATGGTACGACGATTCCCAAGATCCATTCTGAAAGCTCACGCCCACTGACTACAACAGGGATGTGTTTTAGGACCGTTACTCTTTCTCGTATATATATAAACGGTATATGTGAAATTATCAAGCGTGGCAAACTATTTCTATCCGCCGATGATATCAAACTTGTTTACAATTTCCCTTTCGGCAATCTCAATCTATTTGGTATTGATACGCTCGCTAGGCTTGGCATTTGGGTTGCAAACGTTTCATCACCAAGCGAGGTGACATCATCAGTGCGTAATTGTTTCAGCGTATAGTTTTGAATGTGGCGAAAAGAGAGGACTGTAAACAAACAATAGACAAACATCCGCTACAGAAATTAGAGGCAGCAATAGAACAACGAGTAGCACGAACCCTTGAAGTAAAGATCTCAAGACTGTCGATGAAGCATACCAAATCCAGCAACTATAAGTGGATCAGAAACCTATCAAACCATCCACTATCCAACAACGAGCAAGATGCACTTGTAAAAGCACTCAATTTTAACACGAAAGATTCACCAAACAGAGAATACTTGTCGAATTTGGATCTCAGTCTGTGTTTAGAAAATATGTGAAAGTACTTCATATCATTGAAGACCTAGTGTCAAACATGGACGATGAAATTTCCAGCCAATAAATCCACTCTCGTTGTACATGGTTGTCACGTACTAGATGGCTCTATGAAGCTGAACGGTCACAGCATATCAATCGCCAACTCGGTACGTGACCCAGGTTTACGCCACTCAAACTCCTTCAACTTTGCAGAAGATATATCTTACCTAGTTGGTGCACGATCACACCTCTATAAACTGTGCATTAGACCCCAGTTTGAGTATTGAACGTTCATATATGGCCACCTGCACAAGTCCGGTAGGCTATCTCTGGAAAGCCTCCAACGTGTATTCACAAAAAGCTTATTGGGTTATCAATCTCTGAGCTACAGAGAACGCTGCCAGACGCTTGCAATCGATCCTCTTTGATTACGACGATTCAAGCTTAATCTTGCACTCATGTATAATCTGGTTTATGGCACTACATTTACCGTCAGTTTCGCGACTTCCTTACAACACAGGTCAAAGTATAACTTCAGAAACAAGGACTTCATCTTGACAACCCTTAAATTCCGGAAAATCTGTGTACAAATTTTTTCCCAGTAAAATACTCTTACATTTGGAACAAACTTCCGCAGGCAATTAGAGCCAATAAAAATATATATCACTACAAGTGAGGCTTAGGAACTTTCATAACAATAAAGAACGTCATGTCCATTTTCAACATCTACCTCTCCGAGGGTGTTAGCTTTGAAGATAGACCTAATAACATCTGACGAAAAATCCCCTGTGTTGCGTGATGTTGCGTGATGCACCCCTCAAACTGATCGAAACTATCAATTTCAGGATTGATATTGTACATTTAGACCCGCCAGCAAACAAGACAACATGTCTATAGTCACCATGTACGGGTGTCAATATACCCATGCCCATTAGTAATAACCTGAAGGTCCTGGTACGCCCTTACTCCATACTTATTGACAACTTGTGTGTTTGTGTGGTAAACCACCGTGCAAAAGCTGAACATGCTACAATTTCATCAATCATCACAATGTTATTAACCTCCCATGAAAGGTTATGCCAGAATATCCCATGTTCCATTGTTCTGTAGTGAGATCACCTTCGACGTCCCCAAAATTCTGAACTCCGCGCGACGTGAGAGTTGCCTTGCCAGTACCACTGCGCCGGCTCACATTACCTTGTAAATGTAAATTTACCACAAACCACTAGCATCAAAGTTAGTGGGCCGGCATAAGTATCGCAGTTTTGCTCGTAGCTGTATAATGAACCAACATCATCTCTACTGCTGTAGGTTACATTCACTAGAATAACAATGTCGAGCTATTACCGTTAGGAACGCCGCTTAACCAGTCTCACGCTTGTTTGAATTCTGAAGGTCGACTGGAATTTTCCGTCGACGCACTCTTGCACTCTGGCGGTTAGTGTGCGGTTGTACTCAAGGCGCTCTCACGTCCAGCTCCCTAGCACCTTTCAATTGTTACGTTGAAGTCTGTTGTAAACGGTGAGTAAATCAATAAATAAAGTTTGTTTGCAGATTCGCCGTTTTCTCTTTACGACTTCCGATTCACAGTGACATAAGGTTGTGGAAACTCTAGGCGTTGGAATTCAGGAACTAGCACTACATTTCGTCGTATTTCACACAGTTAGTTTTACGTTCCCCCGTTTATCGCATGATTTCGATTTCCATTCTTGGTTTTCTTGATACATCCCACGCAAGAAAACATCCCACCCCGCCCGGATACTCAAAATCTCGCAATGGTTGAGCATATCGCCAGATCCTCAAAATTCTTTGAAATGTGAACGAAGAATGACTTCCAATCGAGGGGTCCATCCGTTCCCCCGCGGAAATATATGCGGTCCCAT
This sequence comes from Paragonimus westermani, assembly GCA_008508345.1. Classification (NCBI taxonomy): domain Eukaryota; kingdom Metazoa; phylum Platyhelminthes; class Trematoda; order Plagiorchiida; family Troglotrematidae; genus Paragonimus; species Paragonimus westermani. The sequence goes on from QNGE01010369.1 coordinate 9,650, forward strand.
CTCCCCCTATCGTCAAAAATTTTTTGCGCAGTTTTTCGGGACTATGTATATGGGATAATGATAAAAATCCTTTGACAGTACGTCCCCTCCATCCTCAGAGCACCTCTTTGCTGGCATTACCTTGAGCATTGGGTCAGTGGTTACCTTGTGAGGTTCGAACTGATGTAACAACACAACTATTGTATCGAGTTTTGTAGATCCCAAGTACTATCGTCTTAGAAGTATGTATCTCAAGTTTTTTCCTAAAGTCGAATTTTTCTCTCATATAATGTCTCTTTTGTTGCTCTATTCGCATAACTAACTCATTGTACAGTTCACAATTGTGGTGTTCAAATTTGTACATGACTATAAAATCTCTACACTGATCACGCCCTCACGAGAGTGTTTCTCACAAATGCGTCGAGAAATTGCATGTCTTGATAATCTACAGACCAAGCGGTTTTTTGATGAGCATGTCTGTCTTGAAATGCAACGTCAGAATCAGTCAACCATCCATATATTATGTCGCGGTCAAGAATGAAACCTCGCGTGTTGACCCCGAATGGCTAATATCCGTCAACTTAACGTATACTGTTAAGCCCTTTAGTTGTCTGCTGACGTCTACGTTCACGTCGTCTTTCCAAAATGGTCGACTGTTCTACTGTAAGGCCCAAATTAACATAGCATTCCACGTTGATGCCAAGGCACGTTTACGAGTTATGGCCATACGCCAGCTAGTTTAACGGGGGTTCTGCGAT